>SEYY01023672.1:12500-28134 GCA_009176605.1 Armadillidium nasatum
AAAGGATGAGCCTATGTAGAAAGGCGTGTATCACGAAAAATTCTCAATGGAGAAGAAATGCAACGGGAGAGTTCAGAAGAGCAATGTCCATTGTAATAGCGATAGTATAGAAAGAGTGTCGCGGAAGAGTTGATAAGACGAAAAACCCTAGGCTCCACCTTCTCAAGAAGAGCTGTATGAGTGGAACCACCTCAGATGTGTGAGGAGTACTCCATACAGGGCCGAACAACATACCTATAAAGAGCGAGCAACTGTGGCGAAGTGAAGAAATTCTGAAGGCACCTCAGAACACCTAACCACTTAGAAGCTTGTTTAGAAATAGAAGTAATGTGATCTTTCCAAGAAAGATCACGAGAAAAAGAAACACCAAGAATATTAAGGAGAGATGAAGGTTTGAGTTGATTGATTTCGAAGATGTCGTAGTTGTGTGGAAGGTTGTGTCGAGTAGAGAGATGAAGGAACTGAGTTTTTGAGGCATTGAATATAACCATGTTTTCTCTGCCCCAATTTGAAACACGAGATCGAGATCGATCAGAGGTCAGTTGCTCCAAGGCTACTCTCCTTGCGTCTATTAACTTTCAAATTGAAAGGAGTAATGAAGGGTGGTGTCATCGGCATAAGAGTGGATAGGAGATGAAGTAACAGAGAAAAGAGCATTAGTGAAAATAGAACTTGATAAATATAATCATATTAATATCCAGCAAACTATTGCTATTAATTTGGGGTCAAGCAACCATCATGTTGATACTAAAATAAGAAATGGGTAATACGTTTTCGTTTAATGGAAATGTTTTTATGTTCATTACAAGATTCTAGAGTTAAAGGAGCATCTGAAGGGTGGAGTCTGTATAGAAGAGTTTGAGAACGGAGTTAACTAATCTGATTTAAGAATATAAAATTAAGAGTGTAAGTTTAAAACATGATATAACATAATCATGTAAATCTTAACTACTAACACTTAAACAAAATAGAACTTGATAAAAAATATGAGTTATAACAATAATATTCATGTGGAAAAACTTTTCATTTTTTTTTTGTAACTTACCTGGGACATTTTGTCTTGCAAACCTTCCCAAGACAATCGCTCATCATATAAGGGTTCATTATTTGTGCTGATGAATATTGGCTCCCATCTATGATAAGGAAAATGCCTCTTTACCGATGAAAATGCCTAAAAATACCAATACCATGGTTATCTGAATCAACATTATTACTTATCAATATAAATAACGAACTTTATTGTAGTCACTAATACAAATACATATTTTTAAAATGAAAAACTCCCTCCTCCACTCCACCAAAAAAAAAAAAAAAAAAAAATTATTCGCTTTTATGCTCTAGTCATCATGGTTGCACAAATAAGATTTAGTTTAATCTACTATAACTTGAATTTTTTAAAATATCTTCACTGCTTACTACAATATAAAAATTATATTTCTTCTGTTCTCACAATTTTTATAATTACAAACTAATGTTTATCAATGTAATGTTGACTTTTAAATTATTTTATATATAAAAAACAAAGCATAAGCAATTTTGCTATTAAGATTATAATAATCTTTTTATATATATATATATTATATATATATATATATATATATATATATATATATATATATATATATATATATATATATATATATATATATATATATATATATATATATATATATGGAGGAAAGCGGAATGAAATCTGGGCAAGTTCAATCTTCCCCAAGATTTATATTATTATTTTTAAAGTTTCAAATTTGCTAAAATGCTTATTTATTAATTTATTTATTTATTTATTTTTTTAAAGATCTCACTTGTGTGTGTGTGCCAAAATGGTAATGTTTTAACCAGAAAAGTAGTCCAACAATTATTTAGCAAACCTGAATGTAGTTCAGAAGGAGGAAAGCAGTATGACTTATTATTCATTCAATAAGCTATAGGACTTTGTGACATGACTGACATCTTCAAGAAAATTAAAATTTTGGTTTAAATGAAAAAGTATATTTAAACTTATATTTAAGAATATAAAATTAAATATTAAAATTTTGGTTTAAATGAAAAAGTATATTTAAACTTACATGAATTTCATTGGGTTTCCCAAGCCTATGTAACCAACTATTTAAACCAGGAATCTTTTGACAATGAGAACAAACATGACGATGAAAATAGATTGCATCTCCCCGAGATACTTGAGCTACAAGTTCTTCTTTGGTATCAGGAATTTTATTTTGTACTTCAAAAACTGGAACAACATACACCCGTGGCCAAAGTTTGCCAATATTGGACTTTTTGGTAAAATTTTCATTTCCAATGAAAGATATGAATTGATTTGATAGATTTTTTGATGGATACAACTCGATGTCAGATGGTAATATAAACCATGTCTTGGATGCATTTCTTGCTACATTTCTTCCAACATTAATTGGATATTTTAAGCCTTTTATATACCGCCAACTTCTTGAAGGTAGCATATAATTGAATGAACAATTTATATAAGGTGTTACATCTAATTTAGTCCAATCAATTGCAGGAGGAAACTCTTTATGCCAATATATATGCCACGAAACTTTTCTTTTAATTAGATGGTTTCCACATTCCCTCAGCTTCAATATCTGTATAATGCTTGAGCAAAAATCATAGCCTGGAACAAATACAGCTACACTTACTGGTCCATCCCACCTTTCAGACAACTCTTTAACGTGCTTTATAAATCTGCTTGTAGTATGAGTCGAATAGGTAACAGTTTCATTAATTTTATATTGCTCTTCAGCTTTTAAATAATTATATACAACTAAATAGGAACCATTTATTCCTAGTTGAGGAGAATTTGAGGGAGTGGCAAAATGAGTACTAATATTTTTCAAATTAAGGTAACTACACACAAGGTGTCTATCTTTATCAATATCATCATCATCTAAAAAACGAATATCAATTTTCTTACTGAACTGAGTGTTGCAAGCAAGAATGTTACACGTTATGTAAATGCCTAAAATAAGATAAAAAATTCCTCCAATTATGATTATAAAACAAGCTGAAAACAAAACTCTTTTCAGCTTACGAAGGGGCAATTTCATCTCAAATAGTTAAAGAAGCAAGAAATGCAATTTTTGAGTGAAGCTACAATCAACTTCCTCAAAATGGATGACAGAGCAAGGAGGGAGAGTAAGAAAAGTCTTCCAATCAATTTAGTTCAGACTTGATGGAGTTATGTTCTTTTTGATAAGTCATTTGAGCTGAAGATCTTGGTAGATGTAATTTTATTGTTCCTTAGAAGGTCTTTTCATTTTAATGATCAATAACTCGGCAATGATTATAAATTTCCTATGTATCATATCTAATTTGAGATTGACACATTATTGTTATCAACAATTTAAGATCTTTATATAAAAAATGAAACATTTTAACCCTGCAATCAAAAAAGTAAATATAAATATATATATATATATATATATATATATATATATATATATATATATATATATATATATATATATATATATATATATATATATATATATATATATATATATATATATATATATATGACAAACTATGGGTGCACATACTGTAATATCTAGTTGGATATTTTGATAAATAAAATTTGCCATTATCCAGTATCATCAACACAAGCAATAAAATCTGAAGGTTTCTTATATAAAAAAAAAATGTATTATAAATTTGTTAAAAATTCTTGGAGTTAAGAATAAGAACTTTATGTAAAGGATGTGCATCAATACAGTATATTGATATTTAAATAAGTATATAAAATCATTAATCTTTTTTAAGCCCTTTTACGTTAAAAATACAAAATATTTAAGCAACAACATTCTCAGTATGTTGTTTTAAACATAAATAAAATGCAAATTTTTTTAAAAAAACTGAATTGTTTATGATGCTAAATCTAAATACTATTTAAAATTTCCTTTAGTGAAGTACTGTACTCAAAATGACATACTTTAGCATATATATATATATATATATATATATATATATATATATATATATATATATATATATATATATATATATATATATATATATATATATATATATATATATATATATATATATATATATATATATATATATATATATATAGAGGGACCGACCGGGGCTGGGGTCACCCAAATTTGGCCAGGGCTGGAGCTGCCTAAAATCTGTAAAGAGGTCAAAAGCACTGAAATTTTAGGTTAAGAAAATTAGATATAAATTTAAATGAGATTTATTTAATTGTAAGGAAGGAGTAGAATAGCCAACATTCACTTAAATTAATTATTATATGCATTTTCTCTGAAAAATTTTCAAAAAATTAGTTTTGTATAGTAAAAGTTTAAAAAAAGTACAAAAATTAAAAAAAATAAAAAATTTCTAATTCATAATAGTGATTCAACTGGCTTACCTAGGTAAGACCCTAAGGTAAAATTTGAAAAAATGTAAAATATAAAATTTTCAATTTAACCTGTATTTACACATATCATTGTTATTTTATTGCTATGTATCAAACTTGTATAATTTAGCTACATCATTTCAAAATTATTATTTTGATTATACTTTCAGTCAATATGGGTAAAAGATGAGCTTCAGCAGTATGGGAGTATTTAACAATGTTTCATAGGCTCAAAATAGCTAAATGTAACATCTGCAGTCAGAAAATTAGAAGAGAACCTCCAGATGCCACAAGTAAAAAATTTTCAACCAAATCTTTATGGAGTCTCTAAAATCAAAACACAAAGATGAACATTCACTAGCAGAAAAAGAGCAGTCAAAAGAAAAAATCTTAATTTTCTTATATTTCATCTGAAATTTTTTCTTTTTTATTATTTGACTGATTGAGCTGAAATTTTCAAGGTATATGCATTTTTTTATGCATATGCGCAAGTTCTGAGTTTATTTCGAGCATTTTTTTGAGTCTATAACAGTTTGAAAGTTAGTTGGATCCAAAGTTGAAAAAAAATGAATAATTGGGTCAAGCCACTGGTCCACATGAGCCGAAAATTTAACTGAATAATCTTAGCCCCAATTTCTTGCATTGGTGGGAAAAGATTTTTGATATCACGTCTAGGAAAAAGTTATAAGCACTTAAAAAAATTTGAAGATATTGTACCCTTCTGGAGGAAAAATTATTTTAAAAAAAAGCTACCTACTAACTTTTTTTATTTTTGGATATTGTTTAGAGAAGGGACAGAGCAACAACATTTATTTAGTGCATTATTAAATGCTATTTGTTTGAAGCAAGATATAGCCTCCCAAACTTTGGGAATTTTTGAAATTTGGTCAAGAATGGACCTTTTTGAAGGCTATATCTCGAAAGCAACCAATCGCATCGAATAAAGTATATAGAGGAATTTGTAGCCCCACCCCTCCTCTATACATTCACCAAAAATAAGAAATGTTATAGTTTTTTTTTTTTAATTTTTTGTCCGAAAAGGTGGATTTTTTTTTCAATAGTTGGTCAGTTTTTGGCTTATAACAATTTTTCTATAACTCTGGGAACAAAAGTCTATTAGAAGCTTTTGTAGCCCATAGAATTTTGAAGAAGAAGTCGAACTTTCAGCTTATTCCAAATAGTGGTTTGGCTCCGCCATTCTTTTGAAAAAGGGTAAAATTTCCACAAAAAAAAAAAAGAAAACTTTTTAACCGTAAATAGACTCAGAAAAACGCTAGAAATGGACTTTTCTTACCGGTAAAAAATCTATGTACACTGAAAATTTATTTAAAAAAATTGAATTTTTTTTAAAAGTATAATTTGCCATTTTAACCCCGGCTGGCAAACCCCAGTTTTCCCAGATTTTTAGCCGGGCCCAAGGTTGGGACCCTGGTTGGTTCATATATATATATATATATATATATATATATATATATATATATATATATATATATATATATATATATATATATATATATATATATATATATATATATATATATCCTATTTGGTACGAGAATGTTAAATTCCAGAATTAATGTCATCTTCAACTCCAGATACTCAAACTAAATATATGCAGGAATTATGTAAAATCTATTCTTTATGAAACTAAAATGCTTTCCCAAGTAAAAAAAAAAAATCCTTTTTTTTTTCCAGCAAAAATAAAATGTCAACCCCATCTTCGCTGCTTCCTTTCCCTCAACTACATTCTTTGTATTGGACAACTTATATTTTGCCTCTGCTAAAGCTGCATTCTTCTCTCAAACCATTTCCTATCATTCTCAATAAAAACTTTTGTTGAAGTGCTTTGGTGCTGTATTTTTTTTCAGTATGCAATTTAAACTCTAATCAAAAGTAATAGTTTTAAAATTACAAGTTAAGGGGTAACAGCAATTACCTGAGACATAGCCTTCTTCAGAGAAATTTCTTAATCTAGTGATACAAGTCATTGGACGAAAGAGAAAACTGATAGGTATAATATTTAATAAGGAAAGACTAATAGAAAATAACATCTGACAATGCTGCACTTGCAGTAAGTTTTTAGGCCCATACATTTTCTTCTCTTAATTGCATAGGCTTTGGCTTCCAAGAAGTTTACTTTTTAAAAAGGAAGAGCTCCAACTGTCAGTCTAATTCCCTGATTTTTTTTAGTGATCAAGGATTGTGCATCAGTTTTTGAAAGAAAGTCAAAATTAAATCTACTTTTAACCACGAGATAGATTTTTATAATAAAGATAAAATTGAGTTCTTTGATTCAATCTCCAATTCTTATTTCCCAATATTTTAAAGAGTACTATAAGTTCCACAGCTTTACTTTTAATACTATATAAGTATTTAACATCTATAATTGAAGTAACTATTGGTAAAAATATAATAAAAAATTTTTAATGAACCTGTGTATTTTTAATTCCTTCTTATGAATAGTTACATGAGAGAGATCATTTATAGCATATTTTCTGAAGATGACGATACATTTTGTAAGCTGAAAAATTTAAAAAGATCTCAAACTATTTTACTATTAAATATTCAACTTTTTGAATTTTTTTTAAAAGATACCTGAAGGTATTAGAAAACCGAATTGCACAAACCACTATACTGAACAAGTAAATAATTTATCAGTGGAGACTTCTATAAAAAAGGTCAAATATCATTTCTGAAAAAAAAGTCAACCCTATCAGGTTGCCATGAATCCTTATAGTATTGAGAAAACCCCATTCTCAACCCTGTTTGGACAAAATTAAATTTTTTTGTGGACCTGCAACATTCCAGCATGGCATGATGCATGCTCTTACTGGACTTCCTTGGAATAAAGTCATGGTTTACTTAAATGATATCATTCCAAGGAAGATTTTTGATTATCATCTTAATCAACTGGTGAGGTATTAACAGCATTAAGATCCAACGGGTGTATGTTAAAACCTAAAAAGACTTGATTGTATAGTAAGGTAGTAGAGTTTCTAGGTCATCAAATATCATATAAGGAATAAAACCATTTGAGAAAAATCTGAAAGGTGCACTAGAATCCCTGTTCCAAAAACAATAAAACAGCCAAGACAATTTTTGGGGATGGTGAACTTTTGTCATGAACATATTCCTAAGTTCACAGATTGCCAAGCCATTATCAGCCCACACAGGAGAAAAGACTGTCACCTGGACAGAAGAATGCCAGTATGCATTTGAAAATTAAAAGCAGCATTATTAAATCCTACCCTGCTAGGATTTCCTGACTATACTCTAGAGGCTTCACCTTTGGAATTTTATGTAGATACTTCTAATGTAGGTGCTGGGGCTTGTCTGTCACAGAAACAAAATGATGTACAACAACCAATCCTTTTCATTTTAACATATTTTTGTGGACTTAAGAAAAATTATAGTATGATAGATAAGGAACTTACTGCTTTAAGATGGGCAGTTGTCTCATAAAGCTTTCCTGAAAGGTGTTAAATTTGTAATCAATATCGACCATAAGCCCCTGATCTACCTGCAAAATATGAGCATAGTAGATGGACAAGTAGCTCATACATGGGAAGAAATGAGTGACTACAATTTTGAAATTTGGCATATTTTAGGCAAGTATTGTAGTTGCTGATACATTGTCTAGGTCTCCAGTGTCTGACAATGTACTTGGGGAAATATATGAATATAATCCAAAATCCAAAGAATTCATACCTATAAGATTCGAACCAATAAAAGTCCTAGGTGGTGGTGATTTGATTTTAAATCCCCCATAAAGATTTTTACTTGGGGCACCCAGAGGTACTCTTCTAATTTCGTGGCTGCAATTTCAAGTCTATCCTGAAACACTGTAAAGTACTCTCATATTGCTGAAGCTGATCTTTTAGCCATAGTGACAAAGAATAAACAAAATAATAATTCTGAAATAATGTAGCTAAATGATCAAGTTTGATACACAGCAATAAAACAGCAGGTTATATTGATAATTTTATATCTTACATTTTTTCAAATTTCACCTTGGGTCTTACCTAAGTAAACCTGTTGAATCATTTGTGAATCAGGAAAAAAAATTTCAAAATTTTTTGTAGTTTTATTAAACTTTTATATTACAAAATCTGTAATTTTCAGAATTTTTTTTTTAGAAAACGCATATAATCATTAATTTAAGTGAATGTTGACTATTCTACTCCTTACTTATAATTAAATAAATCTCAATTAAAATTATATCTAATTTTCAAAACATATAATTTAAGAACTTTTGACCTCTTTACAAATTTTAGGTAACCCCAGCCAAATTTGGGAGACCCCAGCAAAATTCCAGCACCAGTCGGTCCCTACCTAAAAGGAATCCATTTTTCAAAGAGAAAATTTTCCAGGCTGATAGTGATAATGATAATGATGATCTTAATGAGGGTCTTCAGAATGAATCTATATCAGAAGAGGACATAGATCATACAATTATTGTCTGAGAACAACCCTAATATAAGGAAGATGAATACTCTTCTGATGAAGAGAAGAAAGAAGAAGAATTTAAAGGGTTCATCCATTCAGACAACTCTTAAAAACAATCTAATCTATTAAGCCAGATGGATTCACAGTTACAGGCTGTAGTGTGATATACCAGAGGACTGGAAAATTGCTTATCAGGTGCCAATTTATAAGAAAGGTAGCAGGGATAATCTTGAAAACTACAGGCCAGTTAGTTTAACCTTGGTGGTAAAAGTTCTAGAAAAAATAATGAAAAGTCAAACAGAAAAGCATTTAGTTGACAATAAGATTTTGCAAGACTAACAACATAGTTTTAGGAAAGGTAAAACATGTCAGACAAATCTTTTGAAATTTATGGAGTATATTATTGACTGCATTGACAAAGGGAAGTCAGTTTATATTGTATACCTTGATTTTAGCAAAGTTTTTTATAAAGTGCCATATAAAAGGCAGATTTATGAATTACAGGTATACCTTGGTAATACGGCGGGTATGGTTCCTGACCACCGCCGCAATGCGAGTCACTTGCTACAACATATGAATACCTTAAAACTTGTTTACACTATCATTTATTATTTGCGCAATAGCTCTAGGCTAAAAAAAAGTTTCAATTTAAAAATAAAATTCATAATGAAGGGTAAATAAAATAAAAATAATATATTTTAGCTTTAAAAACTTTATTAATATCATTGAAGGAAGTTGAAGGGGATTAGTGAGACTCATCATTTGACCCTTCAACGAATCTAATTCTCTTGCTTGGTGGAGAGTAGAGGTGGACCGGATAGTAATTTTTTACTATCCGCGGATGCGGATGTGGTTGCGGATGCGGATAGTTTAATTTTTTAAGAGTTTTTGCCATAGATTCTTGGAATTTTATATATAATATCCAGAATCTATGTTACCTAGGTGTGGGACAGGGAACCAACTCTTGAACACCCCACCAACCTCTTTCCCCAGCCTCCACCCATTTGAAAAAAGGTTATATATATATATATATATATATATATATATATATATATATATATATATATATATATATATATATATATATATATATATATATATATATATATATATATATATATATAGCCAGTAATTCAGTATTACCTTCACACTTCACAGTTTCACATATTCCATTTGAAGTTAATAATTGGTAAGTTATTTTTTAGAAATAAAAGCTTTTGGGCTCTTTCAGGTGAAAGTTTGGTTCGCTTTTCGTCGTAAATGAGGCCTGCTCCACTGAAAAGACGCTCACTAGCAACACTAGTTGAAGGACATGCTAAATAAGTCCTTGCCAGCTCAGCAAGAAAAGGGAAACTTTTGCAATTATCTCTACACCAAACCAGTTGGTCTTTATCTGCCTCCAAACGTGGGAGTTTCAGATAATTTTCAATAATCGATATTGTATCCTTTGACACTTCTGACTGTAATTCTTCATCGCTGCTGGAAGCTAGAAGATCTTTCATTGATTTAGCAATGCTTAAGCTAACAGATTTTGTTTCTTTTGTATCTGAGAGCTTTTGCTTTTTCTTGAAAGGCGTTATTTTAGCTGTTTCTATCATCTCATCGCATAAACATCCTAATTTTTTACTATCCGCGGACGGGGATGCAGTTGCGGATATCCAATTGCGGATATTGGAAAAATGATGAGGATATCCGCAGTTGCAGATGCGGATATCCGGTCCACCTCTAGTGGAGAGTCTAGCATTAATGTTGATGGTTGTTGAGGAGATAATGGTTGTTGAATGATAGGATTTGAAGGTGCGGGTATTTGCGGCACTGGCTTAAAATAAGATGTCAATGATGTTTGCTTCATTGAGCATCTCTTTCTCTCTCGAAGAATTTCATTGTAGCATGTGATGTTGTTTAGCAATCTTTTGCCAACTTTCGAACTTCTCTCAAAGTTATTGTCAATTGATTCAAATCCTTTCACAACTGTATGCAGTAAGGCCTACATAATGCTCTAAATCTTTTGTAATGTTCTGCAGCTTCCATATCAGAACTAGCTGCCTCACCTTGCACTTTAATATTGTGTAGCTGGCTTCTTTCTTTAAACCGCAATAAACCAACCTCTGCTTGCTTCAAACTTATCATCTTTAGCTTCGTCCCCTTTGCTAGCCTTAATTGAGTTAAATAAAGTTAGGGCCTTGGATTGAATTAGGCTTTGGCTTAATGGCAACGTTATGACTCGTTTGATCTTCGATCCACAGCACTAACACTTTCTCCATTTCAGCAATAACATTGTCCCCGTTTTCTTATTATTTTAGTGTTCACTGGAGTAGCACTTTTAATATCTTTCAAAATCTTTTCCTTAGAATTAGTAACTGTGCTTACTGTTTGCCGAGCTAGGCCTTGCCTACGGCCTATCTCAGCGTTCGAAATGCCTTGATCATGTAAGTGAATCATTTTTACCTTTTTTCCAATGAAAGTGACTTCCGACTCTTCTTTTCACTAGTCTTAGGGGCCATGTCTATATGGGTATACAGTGAAGGTATGTATACGTAATATAAATGTGTATTAACATAATTGTAACACTACTGTATTAAATTTGGTGGTCAAGTGGAGAGCGATGCGCATGTTATGAATGCTGCATTCAAACTGAACGCTGTATGGGAAATTTGTTGATTAAAAGCTGTACAGCGTATGGTTGCTGTAAGAGCGAGACAAGCGCCGAAATAATATTTTAGCGCTGTAAAACGAGGTATACCTGTATCTCATTGAGTTGAAGGACAGGAGACAATGTGGATTATTAAATTGCCTCATGGGAGCTGGTAAAGAGTGGGATTCCTCATGGTTCTGTACTGGGGCCTCTTCTATTCTTAATCTATATTAATGATTTGTATAAAGGAATAAAATGTTTAGTAATGTGATTTTAAGCTGGCCTATCCTGTTAAAAATACTGAAGAATGCATGACAGTTCAATTTGATTTAAATAGACTTCTTGGTTGGGCTAAAAAGTGGCAAATGAATTTCAATAATAAGTATAAGGTTCTTCATATAGGTTATTTTAATAAGAATTTCAATTTTGAAATGTATAGGGAATAGCTCAAGTTTGTGGATAAAGAAAAAGATTTGGGTGTAATTATCAGAGGTAGTTTGAAAGTGTCAGAACAGTGTTTAGAAGCTAGGAATAGAGCCATCAGGATGCTAGAAATAATAAACTGCAATGTTAATTTTAAAAGTAAGATGATCAGTGAGCTTTTTAATGGCTACAGTAGACTACTGATTGAGTACTGTGCACAGGTTTGGGCTCCTTATTTAAGAAATAACATTAATATGCTGCAGGCAGAACAGCACAGAGCAACAAAAATGATTTTTGGTTTTAAAGATAAGTTAAAAGGTCTAGGAATGTTTTCTGTTGAAAAATTTCTTTCGAGATGATATGAATCAGGTTTTGAAAATGTTATCATTGAATGATGATAGAGATAAGAATACATTCTTTTTACTAGATCCCAATAGGCATACCAGGGTTCATAACAAAAAAAATAAAGGTTTGCTATCTACAGTAAATATGATAAAGTTTTTTTTCAGTAACATAGGTACAGTAATTAATTTTGGGTATGGTTTACCACAAGATAAAGTATTACTGATAATAAGTCTTTTAATTTTTAAGAGGAAGTTGGATCAATATATAGATGACTGACTCTACTTTTAAGATACATTTTAATGAGTATTTTTGACAATCCTTAGTGGTATCAGGGATTTTGCATGTTTAGATTTAGATGACTCATTTATTTATGATTTGGCTTGTTAAAGTAGTTGTGCTTCCACCAGAGAAGGTTGTGTTGAAGTGTTGTCTTTATTTAACCTGTACAAATTGTTTATTTTTTTAAGTTATTTTTATATTTTTAAGTTATTTTATATTGTTTGGGGATTTATTTGTTTGTATTATAAATAGTGGTATTCATTAATTTAATATTAAGGTGTTTCTTGAAGCTCTATCAGGAAAATAACTAAAGGCTAGGGTGGGCCTAATCCTTAGGTTTTTATCAAGAATTTGATATTTTCAGCTTAATTATATTTTTGTCTTGATTTTTGTAGAGTTTGTTAATTTCTGGTTAAGATTATTTAATTTCTTGTTAAATTCAAATAATTTTAATTAGATTGTCTGATTGGCAGTGGGCCTACCCAGTTGTACTGACTAGGCTTTCTCATAGCCCTAGGGTTTATTTTCAAAACTCTAGACTAAACTAGGACCAAGGTAATTATATTGATTGTTTCATTTAGTATATTTGAGGTTAGATTGTTGCTTAGAGCTCTTGATTTAAAGTTAGGCCTTGTAACAATATAGTATAATTTCAGTAGCATTAATTTAGGCCTTTGTAACAATATAGTTTAACTTAAATAGCATAGTATAATATTTTGAGTATGTATGTGGATTGTGATTTTTGTGGGACTGTGAGAAGAGAAGTTGTTGGTGAGTGTACTGTTTGTATCCTGAAAGCTGAGCATGTGTTGATAAGAAAGGAGATTGAAAGGATAAGTGAGGATTTGGATGAGATAAAAAAGAATGAAAGGTCTGAGTCTTTGAAACTAGAGGTAGGTAGGCTTAGCAACTGGGTATCTGAGTTGAGAAGGGAGGGTAGTGTTAGGAAGAAGGTAGCTAGTAGTGACTTAGTTGAGACTAGGGGCTCATGTAGGCAGGAAGTAGAGAGGGGGCAGGCTAATGGTATGGTAATGGGGGTAAAGTAGACCTAGTGACTCACCTAGGCAGGATTTTGTGAGGGGGAGGGCTATAGAGGCAGATAGGACTGCAGATAGATGGTGTGTTGTAGAGAATAGGAGTAATAAAATTAGGATCATGAGGGACACTAGACCTGTGACCTGCAGTAAACAGGTTTAGCTGTCTTTCTGATGGGGAGGAATCTGAAGTGGCCAGTTGTGATGTCGGGTTTCCCAAGAGGAAGACTGAGGCATTACTAGTTTGGTGACTCTCAGATACGATATTTAGATAGGAAGTTTTAGAAATACGGATAAAAGGAAACAAATGCGAGTATGTTATCCAGGTGCACGAGTGAATGATATTGTGGACAGAATAGATAGGGAGATTGCAGATACGAATGTGAATGCAAGAGTGATTGTACATGTTGGAACAAATGATATAGGTCATAGAAAGTCAGAGGAACTGTTAGCAAGCTATAGGAATTTGATTGAAAGACTGAAAGTAAGTGGTAGGAAATGCATGGTGTCAGGTATATTACCTAGGTTGGGAGCAGGGCTAGAATGGGAAAGTAGGGCCTTTGGTGTGAAATGAAAGGGTTAGGAATTTATGTTTTTCAGAGAATATTGGATTTTTGGATCACTGGGAAGAGTTTCAAGGACAAGGAATCTGTTTGCAAGAGATGGAGTTCACCTTAGTCGAGAGGGTGTGCAGCTTCTAAGTTACAGGCTGGAGAGATGTCTGCCGGGAAACTAGGTAAGGATAGGGGTGAAGGGCATAATATTCGCACTGCTAGTTGTGGAGATGGTGATTTTAATACTGACGGTGGGATTGATGGTGGTATGAATAAAAATAAAGGTGCTTTACAATATAGGGCCGATTAATAAAAATGGAGACATTACTAGAAATCAAGATGGAAAGGATACATATAAGGACATGTTTAGTATGAAATGTTTTTACACAAATGCTCAGAGCCTTAGAAACAAAAAAGATGAGTTGACTAGTTACATCATAAAGGAGAATCTTGACATTATTTGCATTACTGAAGCATGGGTTAATGAGGCATTTTACGGAGATTCCCTACAGGAATATGAAATAGAAGGATACTCATTTTACCTATACCAACGTAGAGGAAGAAATGGTGGAGGTGTAGCACTCTATGTTAAAAGCAATATTGAATCAGTGTTAATAGCTGACATTAAAACAAATCAGGATGTGGAATCTCTGTGGGTAGATATTCTTATGTATAATAAATCATACAGGATAGGAGCATTTTATAGAGCTCCTGATCAGAGTCAAGTATTAGATGAAGAAATGGTGAAGGAAATCAAGGTAGCGTGTGAAAATAATGTAAAAGGGGTAGTCATTATGGGTGATTTTAATTTTCCAGACATTGAGTGGAATACTTTGAGTAGCATGGTTAATAGAAGTTCAGTATTTGTAAATTGTATTCTATACAACTTTTTGAGTCAGATGGTTCCAAGAACCGACAAGGCATGCAGGCATTGTTAGATTTAATATTAACAAATGATGAGAATATGGTGAATGATATCGAAGTTGGGGAGACTTTAGGAGCTAGTGATCATTATATTATTAGATTTAACTGGAATATGAGGTCTGGGCCCAAATTGCAAGTCAATAGGGAAAAGATATTAGATTTCAGAAACGGAGATTTTAGCAAATTCCGAGCAATGCTCAATGAAATTGACTGGGATAAGGAGTTTAATGGTCAAAATTGTTTCATCATGTGGGAATACTTCAAGCAAATATTGGCTAACCATTCAGTCTGTGTGTTTTAAAGATAAATCCATTAGGGTGGCAAATAGAAAACCTAATTGGTGGAGTAGAGAGATAAAAGAGAAAATCAGTGAAAAGCGTAGATGTTTTAAAATATTCAAAGGTAGGAGCAGGGTGGAAGATTTGGAACATTATAAGAGAATTAGGAATGAACTTAACCAGTCAATAAGAAGAGCAAAGAGAATGGCAGAAATTAATTTGGCAAGAAACAGTAATAAAGACCTGAAAAAGTTTTTTAGCTTTTATAAATTTAAAAGCAAGGATAAGAAAATTGGCCCAATTAAAATTGATGGAAATTTAGTAAGTTCAGATAAGGA
>SEYY01023673.1:0-25000 GCA_009176605.1 Armadillidium nasatum
AATGATAATTTACGAGAAAGGGGAAGAAGAATGAAATGCTCGATTTTGGAAAATAAAAATAATAATAATAATAATAATAATAATAATAATAATAATAATAACAATAATAATAATAATAATAATAATAATAATATAATAATAATAATAAAATAAAAAATTATGAAAATATATATTATATATATATACTATATATATATAATATATATATATATTATAAATATATATATATTATATATATATATATATATACATTATATATATATTATATATATATATATATATATATATATATATATATATATTAATTTTTTTTTTTTTTTTTTTATAATTATAAAAATAAAAAATAATGATAAATAATTAAACTAATGATAAACTAATTTAATAATAATAATAATAATTTTTCTCGATTGAAATTAGAAACTTCACACACGTAAGTTAAAAGCTGGAAAAATTATATATATATATTAATATATATATATATATATTATATATATATATATATATATATATATATATATATATATATATATATTATATATATAATATGGGGAAAATAATTAACAAATAAATCTTTCATTTTTATTCTATTATTAGATACATAATTTTTAATTGAACAAAGGTAAAACAACATTTGAATTTATTTTTCTGATTCCTATAAAGTTAAAACGAATCCAAGGAAAAGGAGAATCAAGTTGTCAAAGGTTGAATAACCTTCTGCAGATTTTCTGCCACTTGACTAATAATATATTATATATATATTATATATATATATTATATTATATATAATATATATAATATATATAATATATATATATATATATATATATAGATTATAATATATATAATATATATATATATATATATATTATATATATCTATAACATATTTATATATAATTGCCTTCCTATAAAGCTGAATTCACTCTTCGCTCAAACGTTTGCGTCAATTTCCGGAGCTGTTCCTACTCCTTCAACCTCTCCAAATCATTTATGCCTAAAATTGTAATTTCTTCTAAAGACATCATTTCTGCTCCCATTACGCTTAACACTCAGAAGGCGTAAGGTCCTCATGGTATCCCTACTTTTCAAAGGGTCTCTAGTATACCCTCGTCTCACATTGGAGTATCTATGCTCCCACTTCTCCTTTCCCCTAGTCCCTTCTCATGTTCCCACAAATTTACAAGCGCTTACTCGCACATTACCATTAAAATTTACTTCAAAATGGCAAAATATTTAAACTGCCTCTGAGATGCTTCGAGGGGTGGCATCCAAAGAATGCTCCTCATCCACTCCTTCCCCCATCATCACTTGGGAGTTAGTGGCCTCCGGTGATGGGGTTGGTGCCACTAAGACTTCTATACCGACTTACCCTGGTGCACGGTCTTCGTTTTTCATTAATTTCTGCAGCAATCATTCGTTCTCAACCGAAACTCAGGTGTCTGAGTGCGCTGACAATAAACACTACTCTGTTTCCTCGTACTATATCTATTCACAATTTTCAGCAGAAGGCGATGTTGCGCAAATGTGTGCAATGATGTTGTCTGTTCTCCTGTCTCTAATGTGGAGTCTTCTGAATTCTCGACTTTATGGCTTAAACTTCTTGCAACTCTACAACTAAATTTTACTGTTCGGTATTCTAATCCCCTAACTCTACTAACTATCAAAAATTCTTCGACTATCTTAACTCCAAAATAGAACACATTCTTTTTTTTCTCCTTTCTCTGAAATTATCATATTAGGTGATTTCAATGTTCACCACCGCCAATGGCTTTCATGTAGTTCTCTTGATCCAGACGGTGAACTCGCCTTCAAATTTCTTTTCCAGAATAACCTTAAGCAGTTGGTGCAACTCCCTACCAGTATCCCTGACCGCCTTGGTGATGAAATCAACATACTTAATCTTTTCCTAACTCCTTATCCTTCTCCTTACACTGTCAAATTCTTTCCTCATCTGGGTTCATCCGATCACCTTCTTATCTCCGTATCTTTTCCTGTCTCTTCCAGTCTTCTGTAAGAAGGGTATCTGCCTTCGGCGAGGAGACGTTTCTGGCATTTCGGTGCCACTAACTGGTCTGACTTGCGGTTGTACTTCTCTGATTTTCCATGGAATGATTACTGTTTTCGTGGAGGGGTCCCTCGGATTGTGCAGAGCGCATAACCGAAGTGATTCTCTCTGGCTGTAGGCGTAAAATTCCACATTCTTTCCCTTCTACTAAACCTAACAAACCTTTGTTTAACTCTGCTTGTTCTCGTGCTATCTGCCGCAGGGATGCTGCCTTCAGGGATTACCTTCGTCTTCAAACTCCAGAAACTCAAGCAACTTGTATTTCATAGCGGAATCGTGCAAAATCTATTCTCCGTAATACTAAAAACTTTTTTCTCCGTTAAAAATGGTAGAATCTTTCTGGTTCCTCTTCTTCACGTTCTTTCGGGCATTTTGCTAAAAATGTTAACTCTAACTTTGCTTCTTCCTCTTTCCCTCCTTTATTATCTTCTCACGGTACAATTACCGTTTTGCCTTCCTCTAAAGCTGACCTCTTCGCTCAAACTTTTGCTTTTAATTTAACCTTAGAAGATTCCGGAGCTGTTCCTATTCCTTCTACATTCCTTCTCATTTATGCCTAAAATTATAATTTCTTCAAAAGACTTCATTTCTGCTCTCTCTGAGCTTAACACTAAGAAGGCGTACGGTCCTGATGGTATCCCTCCTGTGGTTCTCAAAACTTGAGCTTCCGAGCTTGTACTCTGCTTTGGTAAACTATTTCGTCAATGTCTTTCTACTTCAACTTCCCTTCCTGCTGGAAGCGTGAACTCATTCAGCCTGTGCCAAAGAAGGAGGACCCCTCACAACCCTCTAACGTCCATCCCATTTCTTTAATCTCCGTTCTTTGGAAAGTTTTTGAATCTATCCTTAACAGGAAGATTTGGAAACATATCAATTCTTCTAATCCTATCTCAGATCGCTAGAATGGCTTTCGTAAGAAAAGCTCTACTGGTGATCTCCTTTCCCTTCTCTCTGTCTCTTGGTCTTTCGCTCTTCAGCATTTCGGTGAATCTTTGCTGTGGCGCTAGATATATCGAAGGCTTTCGATGAGTCGGGCACAAAACTTTGATTTCCAAACTTCCCTCTGTGACATTCTCTCTGATTTCCTTTCTTTTTACATATAGCAATCGTTCTTCCTTTAAATCTATTAATAGTGGTGTTCCTCAAGAATCTGTCCTATCTCCTACTCTCTTTCTACTTTTAATTAATGACGTTCTCTCTGTTACTTCATCTCCTATCCACTCCAATGCTGATGACTTAACCCATCATTACTCTTTTCAATTTGGATGGTGCTCCACCTAACAGCAGTTAATAGACGAAAGGATGGCAGTATGTAGCAGCTGACCTCTGATCTAACTCGCATTTCAAATTGAGGCAGAGAAAACATGGTTGTTTTCAATGCCACCAAAACTCAATTCCTCCATCTCTCTACTCGAAACAATCTTCCACACAACTATGATATCTTCTTCCAAAACACTCATCTTAAACCATCATCTCCCCTTAATATTATTGGTGTTTCTTTTCTCTTGATCTTTCTTGAAAAGATCACATTTCCTCTCTTCCTAAACAAGCTTCTAAGAGGTTAGGTATTCTGAGGGGCCTTCAGTATTTCTTCACTCCACATCAGTGCTTGCTCTCTATAGGGTGTTGTTCATCCCTGTATGGAGCATGCTTCACACATCTGAGGTGGTTCCACACATTAAGCTCTCCTTGAGAAGGTGAGATCTAGGGTTTTTCGTCCTATTAGCAATCCTGCTCTCACAATTTCTCTCCAGACTCTTTGTGCTCGTCGAATTGTTGCGTTACTCTCTCTTTTTACTATCGTTATTACAATGGAAACTGCTATTCTGAACTCTCTCGTTGCATACCTCCTCCATTGAGAAGGGCTCTTGCGACTCGTCTTTCTACACAGTTTCATCCTTTCTCTATCCAACTCTCTGACCCCAGACTTAATCGCTACGCTAAATCTTACGTCTGCTCTACTGGTAAAGTCTGGAACACACTCACTTCATCTATTTTCCCAACTTCCTATGACTTGCACACCTTCAAGCGCCGTGTATTAGGTCATATCGGCCTTTGATTTGACCAGGTTCCTGACTTTCCTCCTGACTCTGGTGGAAATTTTAGTAGGCCTCTGGCCTTTGTACACCAGAGGCGAAATAAAATAAAATAAAATAAAATAAAATATCTTCTTCGAAAACACACAACTCAAGCCTTCATCAGTTCTTAATATTCTTGGTGTTTCTTTTTCTCGTGATCTTTCTTGGAAAGATCTCTTTACTTCTCTTTCTAAACAAGCTTCTAAGAGGTTGGGTGTTCTGAGACGCCTTCAGAATTACTTCACGCCACCCCAGTTGCTTGCTCTGTATAGGGGTGTTGTTCGCCCCTGTATGGAGTACGCTTCGCACATCTGGGGTGGTTCCACACACACAACTCTCCTAGAGAAGGTGGAGCCTAGGGCATTTCGTCTCATCAATTCTCCTGCTCTTACTAACTCTCTTCAATCTCTTTCTGCCAGTCGAATTGTTGCGTCACTCTCTCTTTATTATCGCTATTACAACGGACAATGATCTTCTGAACTCTCTCGTCGCATACCTCCTCCATTGAGAAGAGCTCGTGCGACACGCCTTTCTATACACAGTCTCATCCTTTCTCTGTCCAACTCTCCGACCCCAGACTTAACCGCTATGCTCAATCTTACATATACTCTACTAGTAAAGTCTGGAATACACTCTCTTCATCTGTTTTCCCAACTTCCTTTGACTTGCATACTTTCAAACGCCGTGTATCTGGACACGTCGGCCTCCATCGACCATGATAATAGATCCTTCCCAACTCCGGTGGAATTTGGTAGGCCTCTGGCCTTTGCCCACCGGAGGAGATAATGTAAATATATATATATATATATATATATATATATATATATATATATATATATATATATATATATATATATATATATATATATATATATATATATATATATATATATATATATATATATATATATATATATATATATATATATATATATATATATATATATATATATATATATATATATATATATATATATATATATATATATATATATATATATATATATATATATATATATATATATATATATATATATATATATATATATATATATATATATATATATATATATATATATATATATATATATATATATATATATATATATATATATATATATATATATATATATATATATATATATATATATATATATATATATATATATATATATATATATATATATATATATATATATATATATATATATATATATATATATATATATATATATATATATATATATATATATATATATATATATATATATATATATATATATATATATATATATATATATATATATATATATATATATATATATATATATATATATATATATATATATATATATATATATATATATATATATATATATATATATATATATATATATATATATATATATATATATATATATATATATATATATATATATATATATATATATATATATATATATATATACCTTTTGTCGTTTGAGAATGGTCTCTGTCGTCACGCATTTTGTTCGGATTAGGTGGCTTGTCCTCTTTTTGAGAATCTCTTTTTTGGTTTCCAGTATTAACTCCTTCTTTTCTCGAAGGTTGACTTTCTTGTTTTTTCGAAGGTTCTCTTTCTTTGTCCTTTGTGTCCTTTGGTGGAGGTTTAGGTTTTTGGCTTTTCGCAGGTTTACTTGTTTTCTTTTTCTCAGGTTCTTCTCCTTTGCTTCCCTTAGTAGTAGTACGTTTTATAGTTGGTTTTTCTGTTCCTACCCCTATATATATATATATATATATATATATATATATATATATATATATATATATATATATATATATATATATATATATATATATATATATATATATAATATATTTTTTTTTTTTTTTTTTTTTTTTTTTTTTTTTTTTTTTTTTTTTTTTTTTTTTTTACAGAACGCCACCACTCACGGGCAGAGCCCCTTTCAAGGAGGGGGCTATATATTGAAATTATATTTATGCATTCAATATACAAGACATAATGTATCATCTAAATTAACAGAAAAAAATAAAAATCTTACAACCTAAATAAGTAAGATTTTAAGTTCTGTTTACAAGATATAATATATCATCTAAATTAAACAGAAAAATGCAAATCTTATATCCTCCTATATCAGTAAGATTGTAATTACATTTATTAATTTTATATACGAGACACAGTATGCCATCTAAATTAAAAAGAAAACTATAAATCCTTTAACCTCCTAAATTAGCAAGATTGAAGTTACATTTATATATTCTATATGCAAGCCATAATATGTCATCTATATTAAACAGATAAAATATAAATCTTATAACCTTCTAAATTAGCAAGATTGAAATTTTATTTAAGTATTCTGCATACAAGACATAGTATGCCATCTAAATTAAACAGAAAAATATTCAAGTCTTATAACCTCCTTAATTGCGAAGATTGAATTTAAATTTAAGAGATGGATCTAATTTCAGATTTTTTTTTAATTTTCGAACGATTACCCTGACAATTTCTAGGTATATGCATTTTTTCCGTTGAATAAACTCGATATCTAACGCTTTTCTGCACCTAAAACGGTTTAAAAGTTTTTTTTTTTTTTCTTCAAAATTTTCCCCTTTTTTAAGCGATCAATGGGGCCAAACCACTAATTGAAATGATCTAAAAGTTGGTAAGTTTATTCTAAAATCTATTGGCTACAACAGCTTTAAATATTTTTTTGTTCTCTGGATTTTAGAAAAAATTATATTCTACTTTCTGATCAACTGTCGAAAAAAATTTTTTCATTAGAGAAAATTTACCCTTCCGAAAATTTTTTTTTTTTTTAAAATTACATGTAGGGAATTTTTTATTATAATGAGTGTATAGAAAATGGGCCGGACTACAATTTTCTCTGAATACATCATTCAATACTATTTATTGGTTTCGAGATATAGCCTTTCAAATATTGCCAATTTTTGAAAAAATTTCAAAATTTTCAAATTTTGACAGGCTATATCTCGAAAAGATCAAATAGAATTTAATAATGTATTGAGAGAAAGTTGTAATACTGTTCTTCTTCTATACAACCACCAAATATGAAAATATCCTTAGGGGCAGTGTTTTTTAAATAAATATTTTGCTTTGTTCGGAAGTGTAAATTTTTCATTATTTTTTTTTTTTTAAAAATTCAAGTACTTCTATCTTGTTTTCTAAAGCAGATATCAAAAATCTGGTACCATTTTCCCTGCTGAAAAACTCGATTTCTAACGTTTTATGAGTATTTAACGGTTTGAAATTATATATATATATATATATATATATATATATATATATATATATATATATATATATATATATATATATATATATATATATATATATATATATATATATATATATATATATATATATATATATATATATATATATATAAATCACCACCACTCACGGGCAAAGCCTTATTCAAGGAGGGGGTGTCAGAAGAATAAAAATAAAGTAAAAGAATAATAAAATAAAAAAAAGACCCCTGCAGGACCCACCTAACGTAATTTTCTTAGGAGGGCGCAGAAGCTGGCTTTAAAGAAAATGATATTAAAAATTTGGCGGGAAACACTGAGGATGGGAGACAGTTCAACAGAACAGATGTGGCAGGAAAGAAAGAGGCACCACAGAAGACAAGCCTGGAGTTGCCTATGTCTACGCAAAATTGATGCGCAGACAATGCAACTCTTGTGCAGCGAGGACGACGTAAAGGTGGAGGTATACGAGTGGATAGTTACCTCGAGCATTTGCCGCTGTAGTAACTATAGAAAAGAGACAAGGCACCAACGTCGCGTAGCAAACATAAAGAGTCAAGTGAATTAGAAAGAGCGGAACAGTTTATGAGTCTTTTAGCCTTAGACTCAACCTTATCCAACAGACTGGTACTCCATACAAGGGTGGATGAGACCATTGTATAAAGGAGTAACTGCGAGGAAGGAAAATTTTCGCTCAGTCTAAACATAACTCCCAGCTTCTATGAAGCCGCTCTAGCAATCATTGTGATATGTGGTTTCCAAGACATTTTTTTGTTTATGTGTAGGCCAAGGATGTATATATTGTCAACAGGAGATGGGGGAACCATCGAAAGAAATAGAAAAGTTAAAAGGTGTCTTTGTGAGGGAGATTTCTAGAAGTTATATATATATATATATATATATATATATATATATATATATATATATATATATATATATATATATATATATATATATATATATATATATATATATATATATCATTGCAATAAAATACTACATGAATTACACTGTTTTGCAAATTATTATTATAATTATATATATATAATAATAATAATAATAATAGCAATAATAATAATAATAATAATTTGCAAAACAGTGTAATCCATATAGTATTTTGTTGCAATGATTATAGAATAGCATTTAAATATAAAAAATAATTACGCCACCTTTGTAATAGCATCCTTCTCGATATTTGTCATCCATATCTACGTTTTTAGATATTTTAGGAACGCCCTCATCAAAAGGAAGAACTGAACTATATATATATATATATATATATATATATATATATATATATATATATATATATATATATATATATATATATATATATATATATATATATATATATATATATCTCCTCCGGTGGGCAAAGGCCAGAAGCCTACCAAATTCCACCGGAGTTGGAAAAATCTTGTCCTGATCGAAAGAAGCCAACATGTCCAGATACACGGCGTTTGAAAGTATGCAAGTTAAAGGAAGTTGGGAAAACAGATGAAGGGAGTATGTTCCAGACTTTAAAAGTATAGTATATGTAAGATTGAGCATAGCGGTTAAGTCTGGGGTCTGAGAGTTGGATAGAGAAAGGATGAGACTGTGTAGAAAGGCGTGTCGTGCTAGCTCTTTTCAATGGAGGAGGTATGCGACGAGAGAGTTCAGAAGAGCATTGTCCGTTGTAATAGCGATAGTAAAGAGAGAGTGACGCAACAATTCGACGGGCAGAAAGAGATTGGAGAGAGTTAGTAAGAGCAGTTGAGTTGATGAGACGAAAAGCCCAAGACTCCACTTTCTCAAGGAGGGTTGTATGAGTAGAACCACTCCAGATGTGCGACGTATACTCCATACAAGGGCGAACAGCACCCTTATACAGAATAAGCAACTGGGGTGGCGTGAAGTAATTCTGAGGAATACCATTATTAATAGATATAAAGGAAGAACAGTGGTAGTCTACAGCAGCTGCTATAGAACGACCAGAAAGGACACTAGTGAGAAGATCACAGAGAGAAGGATATATACCGAAAGAGAGAAGTTTAGAAACTAAATCTTTATGCCAGACTCTATCGAAGGTTTCGATATGTCCAGAGCCACAGCAAAAGATTCCCCGAAATACTGAAGAGCGGCCGACCAAGATTCAGAGAGAAGGGAAAGAAGATCACCAGTAGAGTGTTTCTTACTAAAGCCATACTGGCTATCAGAGATAAGATTAGAAGAATTGAGATGTTTCCAAATCTTCCTGTTAAGGATAGATTCGAAAACTTTAGAGAGAACGGAGGTCAAAGAAATAGGACGGTAGTTGGAGAGTTGAGAGGGTCCCCTTCTTCGGGACAGGTAAAATGAGCTCACGTTTCCAGCAAGAAGGGAAGGTTGAAGTAGAGAGACATTGACGAAATAGCTTACCGAGGTAGGAAGAATACCATCTGGACCATACGCCTTCTTAATATTAAACTCAGAGAGAGCAGAAATGACATCTTTAGAAGAAATTCTAATTTTAGGCATAATTGAGTTAGAGGAGGTTGAAGGAGGAGGAATAGCTCCGGAATCGTCTAAGGTTGAATTAGAGGCAAAAGTTTGAGCGAAGAGTTCAGCTTTAGTAGAAGGTAAAACAGCAGTTGTGCCGTCGGAAGATATTAAAGGAGGAAAAAGGGAAGAAGCATAGTTAGAGTTCACATTTTTTTGCAAAATGCCAGAAAGAACGTGAAGAAAAGGAACTAGAAAGATTATTGCATTTTCTACTGAGAATGAGTGTTTAGTTTTACAAAGGATAGATTTTGCACAATTCCGGGATGAAATATAAGTAGCGTGAGTTTTTGGAGTTTGAAGACGATGGTAATCCCTGAAAGGAACAAGCACAAGCAAAGTTAAACCAAGGTTTGTTAGGTTTAGTAGAAGGGAAAGAAAATGTAATATACGCCTTCATACCAGAGAGAATCACTTCGGTAATACGTTCCGCACACTCCAAGAGTCCCCTCCCACGGAAGCAATAATAATTCCACTGGAAATCAAAGAAGTACGACCGCAAGTCCGACCAGCTTGCGGCACCAAAGTGCCACAAACGAAAAGCTTCGTTTCAATAGAAAGGGGTCATTCCTGCGGAAAACTTGAAGAAATAGAAGAGGATAAAGAGATAATAAGGGGATCGGAGGAACTCAGAGGAGGAAAGTGTTTAACAGTATAAGGAGAAGGATTAGAAGATAGAAAAAGGTCTAGAATTTTGGGTTCATCTCCAAGACGATCAGGGATACGAGTAGGGAGCTGCACCTTCTGCTAAAGGCCGTTTTGGATAGCGAAATGGAAGGCACTTTCACTAGAAGAAAGTCATTGGTGGTGGTGAACATTGAAATCACCTAATATGATGATTTCCGATAAAGGAGAAGAAAAAAGAATGTGCTCTATTTTGAGGTTTAAATAGTTGAAGAATTTTGGATAGTCAGTAGAATTAGGAGATAAATAAACAGAACAAATGAATTTAGTCGTAGAATGGCAAGAGAGCCTAAGCAATAAGGTGAAAAATTCAGAAGACTCCAAAAAGGAGACACGAGAACAAACGTCATCGCTGCACACGCAAACAAAACAACTGAATTTGACTGAAAATTGATGATAGAGACAGTAGGAGGAAACAGAATAGGGGTTGCTATTAGAACGCCCAAACATCTGAGTTTCGGTCAAGAATAAGAGGTGAGGTCTAGAAGCAGAGAAATGAGGTTCAACAAAGTGGAAATTGGAGTGCAGACCGAATGTTGCAGAAATTAATGAAAAATATAGACCGTGCATCAGGACAAGCATGCAGCTGTGTCTTGATGGCACCAAACTTTATGTTGTTTATCTTTATGACGTGACGTTAGTAACTTGTCTCTTTCTATAAGTACTACAAGGGCAAATGTTCGAAGGAACTATCCACTCTTATACCTCCGCTTTTAGTTCGTCCTCTTATCACAATTGGTACATTGTCTGATCATAAACTTTGTGTAGACATAGGCAACTCCAGGCTTGTCCGCTGTGATGCCTCCTTCTTTCCAGCCACCTTTGTTTTGTGGAACTCTCTCCTATCTTCCGATTTTCCTACCGAATTTAATCTCAATTTCTCTAAAGCCCGTGTCTGTGCTCACCTAAGAACTTTGGATTAGGTGGGATCTGCAGGTTTCTTTCTTTTTTTTTTAATTCTTTAATTTTATTTTTATTCTTCTAACACCCCCTCCTTGAATAGAGCTTTATCCATGAGTTGTGGTGCTGTGTAAAATAAAATAAAAAATTATTTAAACTCTAACTTTGAGATAATAAGTGAAATGAAAAAAAGGGTTAATTAAAATATTAAAACTAATTAAATTATGGAAAGAAATAGAATGAAAAACACTAAAAATATAATTAAAAACTTTTAAAAAAACATTTAAATTTTATTATAAAATTACGACATCAGTATATGTAAAATTAAATTGATGTAAATTAGTATTTAAAAAACTATAATTAAATGAATTACAAATAACTTGCTTAAAAAATTAATTAAAAAAAAAATAAAAAACGAATTCAAAATAAATTGCTGTACCTTTCCACCACCTTGGGAGTAAATTGGACTCGGGTATTTCACATTTGTTTCATCTTCCGTTTTAAAAAGGTAGTCTTCATTATTATCATAAAATTTGTTGATTACGAACTCAACTCCCTTTTCAGGTCTGCCTGAATCCCAAACCATCTTTCGACAACTTGGTCCTTTAATGAATCTCCCTTCCATGGGATCCACTAAAAATCCTTAATATATATATATAAATAAATAAATATATATATATATATATATATATATATATATATATATATATATATATATATATATATATATATATATATATATATATATATATATATATATATATATAGAGGATGATGTATTAGAGAGAGAGATCATAAATAAAAAGTAGAAGAGTGTTGGAGATGGGACAGAACCCTGAGTAACACCACAATTAACAGATTTAAAGAATGAACGATGGCCATCTACAACAGCTGCTATAGAACGGCAGAAAAAGAAATCACAGAGAAGACCACAGAGAGAATGATAGATTCCCGAAAGTGGGAAGTTTTTCATCAAAGCTTTAGATCAGTCTCTGTCGAAAGCTTAAACGCAATAGCAAAAGTTTCATCGAAATGCCGAAGAACGGGGGACCAATATTCAGAGAGAAGGGAAAGATCACCGGTATAGCGACTTTTACGAAAGCCATACTGGTAATCAGAGATAAGATTAGAAGAATTATTGAGATGTTTCCAAATCATCCTGTTAAAGATAGATTCGAAAACATTAGAAAGAATGGAGGTTAAAGAAATGGGACGATATTTGGAGGGTTGAGAGGGTCCCTCTTTTTAGGCATAGGTTGAATGAGCACACGATTCCAGCAAGAAAGGAAGGTGAAGTTGAAAGACAGAGATGAAATAGTTTACTAAGGCAGGGTGCAAGTTCAGTAGTACTTGTTTTGAGAGCTACAGGAGAGACGACATCACGACCGCAAGCCTTCATATTGTTAAGCTTAGAGAAAGCAGAAATGAGGCTTTCGAAGAAATTAAAATTTTACGCATAAATAGTTAGAGGGGGGTGTAAGCAGTAGAATAGCTCGGGAATCGTCCGAAGTTAAATTAGAGGCAAATGTCTGAGCAAACAGTTGAGCTTTAGATTAAGCAAAATGGCAGTTGTGCCGTCAGAAATTACTTCAGGAAGAAAAGAGGAAGAACCAAAGTTAGAGTTGTCATATTTTCCAAAATGCCAGAAAATGCGTGAGGTAAAAGGTGCAGAAAGATTATTGAATTTACGACGGAGAAACGAGTTTCTGGTGTTGCGGACAATAGATTTTGCCCGATTCCGGGATGAAATATAAGTTAAATGAGCTTCAGGAATTTGAAGACGGGAATTCCTGAAAGCACCATCCCTGCGCCGGATAGCAAGATGAATGTTTCAAAAATTAATTGAAATTAATGAAAAATGAAGACAGTGCATCAAGGACTCCCAAGCAATATATATATATATATATATATATATATATATATATATATATATATATATATATATATATATATATATATATATATATATATATATATATATATATATATATATATATATATATATATATATATATATATATATATATATATATATATATATATATATATATATATATATATATATATATATATATATATATATATATATATATATATATATATATATATATATATATATATATATATATATATATATATATATATATATATATATATATATATATATATATATATATATATATATATATATATATATATATATATATATATATATATATATATATATATATATATATATATATATATATATATATATATATATATATATAGCGGTCGTACTTTTTTGATTTCCCGTGGAATGATTATTGCTTCTGAGAGGGGTTCCTCGGAATGTGCTGAACGCATAACCGAGGAGATTCTCTCAGGCATGGAGGAGTACGTATATATATATATATATATATATATATATATATATATATATATATTATATATATATATATATATATATATTATATATATATATATATATATAGGCCTACCAAATTCCACCGGAGTTGGAAAAATCTTATTCGATAAAGGCCAACATGTCCAGATACACGGCGTTTGAAAGTATGCAAGTCAAAGAAAGTTGGGAAAACAGATAAAGGGAGTGTGTTCCAGACTTTACCAGTAGAGTATATGTTAGATTGAGCATAGCTGTTAAGTCTGGGGTCTGAGAGTTGGACAGAGAAAGGATGAGACTGTGTAGAAAGGAGTGTCGCACGAGCTCTTCTCAATGGAGGAGGTATGCAACGAGAGACTTCAGAAGAGCAGTGTCCATTGTAATAACGATAGTAAAGAGAGAGTGAAGCAACAAATCGACGGCCAGCAAGACATTGAAGAGAGTTAGTAAGAGCAGGAGAGTTTATGAGACGAAAACCTCTAGACTCCACCTTCTCAAGGAGAGCTGTATGAGTGGAACCACCCTAGATGTGTGACGCATACTCCATACAAGGGCTAACAACACTCCTACACAGACAAGCAACTGGGGTGACGTGAAGTAATTCTGAAGGCGCCTCAGAACACCCAACCTCTTAGAAGCTTGTTTAGAAAGAGAAGAAATGTGATCTTTCCAAGAAAGATCACGAGAAAAGGGTACGCCAAGAATATTAAGAACAGGTGAAGATTTGAATTGCATGTTTTCGAAGAAGATATCATAGTTGTTTGGAAGATTGTGTCGAGTGGAGAGATGGAGGGACTGAGTTTTTGAGGCATTGAAAACAACCATGTTTTCTCTGCCCCAATTTGGAATACGTGAAAGAAGTTAGTTGCTCCAAGGCTACCCTTCTCGAGTCTATCAACTGCTGTTTGGTGGGGCTTTTTCCAAACTGGAAGGAGTAATGAAGGGTGGAGTCATCAGCATAGGAGTAGATACGTGATGAGGTAATAGAGAGAAGGTCATTAATGAAAAGCAGAAAAAGTGTTGGAGTCAGGACAGAACCCTGAGAAACGCCATTATTAATAGATTTAAAGGAAGAAATGTGGCCGTCTACAACAGCTGCTATAGAACGACCGGATCACAGAGAGAAGGATAGATACAGAAAGAGGGAAGTTTAGAAATCAAATCTTTGTGCCAGACTCTATCGAAGGCTTTCGATATGTCCAGCGCCACAGAAAAAGATTCACTGAAATAATTTTTAATATATATATATATATATATATATATATATATATATATATATATATATATAATATATATATATATATATATATATATATATATATATATATATATATATATATATATATATATATATATATATATATATATATATATATATATAAAAGCTATAATATTTAAAGAGCTAAAAACAAAATCATGTAGCTAGAATCAATAAAAATAGTTAGCACTAAAAAGTAAAATGGTAGGTTGCTATTTTTTGTAAAATCAGTTCTCAAAACTCTTCCTTGCTAAAAAAATTTCAAAACTCTTCCATACTGAAGTTTTCATATCGATTTCAAATAGAAAAGTTGCCTTTCCGAGTTGTCTTAACGAATTCATAATAGATTGCCTTTGAAATTCTATTGAAACATATCTTTAATAATAAGCATATCTTTCAATATGCAACTTATTTGTCATTGCACAGATTAAAACAGAAGTCTGTAAAGCGTATTGCAGTATCAAAATAAACCTGACAGTTTAATTCGTTCGAATCATATTTCCTTTTGATAGATAACTGGTAGATAGAGGGTAAAGGAATACTTGTGGACACTGCTTTTTAAAATGATGAGTGAAAATGGAAACTTACTTGACTATAATACATTGAAATTAAAAGGAGTGTGAAAGCTATAGTTGAGGAGTGCGCTAGTTTTTTTTTTTTTTTTTTTTTTTTATAAAAAGTTCACATCTCACGGGCATTGCCCTATTCGAGGAGAGGAACTTTCTAGGTAGTATATACCTAGGATCCCGAAGTGGGATCGAACCGGCGCCCTCAAGCACGTGAGTCTATCACCCTACCGTTCGAGCCACGGTACTGTACATAATTTGGAATCCTTAACTTTGTATGAATAAGCTGCTGGAATGACATTATCAAAGGTGCCTAACATTTTGTGTAATTGAACTTTGAAAATGAAGTGGGAAAATGGGAAACTTTCTCAAATGCATTACAATGAAATTAGAATGAGTGTGAAAGCTAAAATGTGAGGCGTTCGTTAGTGATTGTATGTAATTTGGAATCTTTATAATAATATGAATGAGATGTTCATATCACATTTTCTGACTATCTCCCATATTTTGAATAATTTATCTTTGAAAATGAAGAGTGAAAATGAGAAACTTTCTTAATACCTTACACTGAAATTAAAATAAGTGTGAAAGCTAAATTGTAAGGCGTAGATTAGCTCTTTTATGCAATTTGAAATACTTATTTAAAATGAATGAGATACGCATTTTACATTCTCTGATTCGCTCAAATATTTTGAGTAATTGAACTTTGAAAATAAAGAGTGAAAATGGTAAGCTTTAATAAATAGACTACATTGAAATTAAAATGAGTGTAAAAGAAAAAGTGTGAAACTTGCGTCAGTGTTTTTATTTAATTTTGAATCCTTATTGTTATGTAAATAAGATGCTTGTGTCACATTTCATGAGTCTCTCTCATAATTTGTGAAATTGAACTTTGAAAATGATGAGTGAAAATGGAAAATTTATTTCAATAATATAAATCAATGAAAATATTAACATGAGTGTGAAAGCTAAGATGTGAGGTATGCGTTAGTGACTGCATATTATTTGAAATCCTTGTAGTAATATGAATGAGGTGCTGATTTCAGATTTCCTTACACTCTCCTATATTTTGATTAACTGAACTTTAAAATTGATCAGTGAAAATGGTAAACTTAATTAATAATTCTATATTGAAATTAGTGATGGATCGGATGTCATATTTTCCATTTTGCGGATGCGGATGTTGAATTTTGGAGAAGTGCGGATGCGGATGCGGATGCGGATGTTGAATTTTCGAAAGTGCGGATGCGGAGTGCGGATGCGGATGCGGATGCGGATTTTGAATTTTCGAAAAGTTCGGATGCGGATGTGGATGCGGATGCGGATGCGGATGTTAATTTTGATGAGGATGCGGATGCGGATGTTAATTATATATATATATATATATATATATATATATATATATATATATATATATATATATATATATATATATATATATATATTCACTATCACCTTTCCCACTTTCGTGAGGTGGTACCAGCCACAATTCCCTTACAAACATAACTATTCTTACCTTTCAACGCTTTCACCACCTCCCTCCATCTCTGTCTCCACAAATCTTCTACCCTCGTCTAAACTCAAATTCCATCCATCAAAATCACTCTCACTCCATCCATCCATCTCCACTTCGGCCTTCCCCTCCCCCTACCCTTCCCCTATCTACATCGGATCTACGTACCTTGCCAACCATTCTGTTCTCATTCATTCTTCACATATGTCCAAACCATTTTAGCACATCCTCCTCCTCTCTATCAATTACACCCTTCTTCCATTTCTAATCCTATCAATCCTTCTCAATTTATATATCGCTCTCAAATCTTTCATCTCAAAGACATTGAAACTTTTTCTCGACCGAGCACTTTTCGTCTATGTTTCACACACATACAATACAGAAGGTGAACACATACATTCAAACATTCTTATCTTTATTTCTTTCGAAATTTTTCCTTTCTTCCATACTTTTCTTAGGCCCCCCAATACTTTCATTCCTTCTACCACTCTGTTCTTTATTCCTTTTTCCGTCCCACCCTTACCTTCCACCCAACATTACTAGATATTTGAATTCATTCACCTCCTCAAGTTTCCATTCTCACACTTCTACAAACCAATTCCTCCCTCCACATTTCCTCATCCCCACCTCCAATCCTCATAACTTTATTCTTCGCTGGATTGAATTTCAATCTCGTGTTTGCACATTTCCCTTCAAACTCTCTCACAAGTATTCTCATCTTTTCTCCAGATTCTGCCACCAACACATGCCGCATCATCTGCAAAAAGTAAAACATTCACTTCACATTCACTCTCCATATTTCTCAACGTAATACTCTTCCCTTCTCTCTCCATTTTTCTAAGTAAACCATTCATCAATAGATTAAATAACATGGAGATATTACAAACCCCTGTCTCAATCCCACTCCTATGCTAAAAAAAATCGGATAGTTCTCTCTTCACCCTCACTCTTGATCTACAATTCGAAAATATATATATATATATATATATATATATATATATATATATATATATATATATATATATATATATATATATATATATATATATATATATATATATATATATATATATATATATATATATATATATTAGTGATGGATCGGATATCATATTTTCTAATTTGCGGATGCGGATGCGGATGCGGATGTCAAATTTTGGAGAAGTGCGGATGCGGATGCGGATGTTGAATTTCCGAAAGTGCGGATGCGGATGCGGATGTTGATTTTTGTGCGGATGCTCAGCTTAAGTTTGAAAAAGAAATGAAAATGGGAACATTGCTTACATACATTACATTGAAATTAAAATGGGAGTAAGCAGCTAAAATGTGAGGCATGGGTTAGTGTTATATAATTTAGAATCCTTACGGTGATATGAATTAGATGTTTATGTCACATTTTCTGAATCTCTCCCTTATTTTGAGTTTCTGAGCTTCGAAAATGATGTGTGAAAATGGAAAATTTACTTGACAGTGTAAGGAAAATTGTTTTAGGTTAAAAACTCAAGTATTTTGAATTCTTCATCAAGCCGGTCAGGGAAACTGGCATAGGTTGCACCAACTAGCCAAGGTTCTTTTGAATATAAAAATGGCATAAACGGTAAAACAACTTTTTAGTTACCTTGATTCATCGGCAACTAGTTTTACTGAAGCCCTCTTTAAATACTTACCGCCAGTGCTGCAAGGTAAAATAAGTGGAACTCCATAATGAGTGCATGTGTTATGATGTATAAATTTGAATTCTGCTGAAAGTTTGTAATCCTTTCCATAAAAAGCGCAAGCATCACTTCGTCTCTGCAAGGCAAGATTACTGCTGAATTCTACACTAGCAAATTTTTTACAAATATAGGATGTTGCGAAGTGTATCTGCAAAGAATAAAAAAAAATATATTTATTTGAAAAAGAAAGATAAAATTGAAAACATTTAAAGCAAATAATGCTGTTCAATTTTCTTAACATTGTTAGTATTTTTTATCAAAATTTAAAAATATATACCTTGGCGTAAACGGTAGAGTGTGGGAGCTCGTTTGGTCCCACATGCAGATCCTAGGTATATACTACCTAGAAAGGTTCCTCTCCTCTCCTCGAATAGGGCAAAGAGAGTGAGATGCAAACTCAACGTTAAAAAAAAAGTAAATATTTTTTTCAATATTTTTATTCAAAAGTATTCTTTATTCCTGAATACTTAATATAAGAAATACTAATTACAAGAAATAAAAATGCCATATATGACAAAATTTTAAAATTTCTGTTACACCCGTTAGTATTATCACAATGAGTCGAGATAAAAAACAAAGTAATGTCTACTATTGAGAAAAAATATTTAAAAAAAATTAAAAAAAATTAAATAATTTAAAATTTATATATATATATATATATATATATATATATATATATTATATATATATATATATATATATATATATATATATATATATATATATATATATATATATATATATATATATATATATATATATATATATATATATATATAATAATAAATAAATAAATAAATAATCGTCTTCTCCCAGGAAGGACTTTCGTCCTGTCAGTGGGATCTTTCGAGGAAGATCCTTGGGTTACACCCCCCCCCCCTCGGCGGATACCGCTGGCTGGGCCGGGCCTATCGCGGATGCCGGAGATTATTCCCATCAGTAGCAAGAGCACCCCACTGATGTACTCGTTTATATATATATATATATATATATATATATATATATATATATATATATATATATATATATATATATATATATATATATATATATATATATATATATATATATATATATATCTCAATGAAGGGGAATCCGGCAAATTTTCTAATCGAATCAGAATCCGAATCGGGAACATTTGAATTCAAATCGAATCCGAATCCAGCTAATTTTGAATTTCCCGAATCCGAAGACAGAACCTTCGAATCTAAATCCGAATCCAAATTCATGAAAAAATCACCGAATCAGGATTCGAATCCGAATTCGATATATATATATATATATATATATATATATATATATATATATATATATATATATATATATATATATATATATATAATATATATATATATATATATATATATATATATATATATATATATATATATATATATATATATTAGAGGTGGACCGGATAGTAATTTTTTACTATCCGCGGATGCGGATGCGGTTGCGGATATTCAATTGCGGATATCCGCATATGCGGATGCGGATGCGGATAATTTAATTTTTTAAGAGTTTTTGCCATAGATTCTTGAAATTTTAAATATAATATCCAGAATCTATGTTACCAGGGTGTGGGACGGGGACCCAACTCTTGAACATCCCACCAACCTCTTTCCCCAACCTCCACCCATTTGGAAATTCAGTATTAAATTCACACTTCACAGTTTCACATATTCCATTTGAAGTTAATAATTGGTAAGTTATTTTTTAGAAATAAAAGCTTTTGGGCTCTTTCAGGTGAAAGTTTGGTTCGCTTTTCGTCGTAAATGAGGCCTGCTCCACTGAAAAGACGCTCACTAGCAACACTAGTTGAAGGACATGCTAAATAAGTCCTTGCCAGCTCAGCAAGAAAAGGGAAACATTTGCAATTATCTCTCCACCAAACCAGTTGGTATTTATCCAAACGTGGGAGTTTCAGATAATTTTCAATAATCGATATTGTATCCTTTGACACTTCTGACTGCGATTCTTCATCGCTGCTGGAAGCTAGATCTTTCATTGATTTAGCAATGCTTAAGCTAACAGATATTGCTTCTTTTGTATCTGAGAGCTTTTGCCTTTTCTTGAAAGGCGTTATTTTAGCTGTTTCTATCATCTCATCGCATAAGCATCCTAATTTGATTTTAACATTCTGAGAAACAAGTGGTTTAAAAAATTATTGTTTTGTACCTAGGATCTAAAAAGGTTGCAATTGTATAAGCATCATCATTTTCCAGGTTTTCAAATCTGTCGTTCATCTCCTTCATTAATGTTTCAGTCATCCTTGAAACTCCCTTAGACTTAATAACATTTGTTAACACAACTTTCAATGTTGAAACAAGTGGTATCACATCTGACAAACATGATTCAGCTGAACTTGTTAATTCAATGCAAGGACTTTGTTAATTTGTTAATTCTTCAAAAGGCTTAAGGATATTAATACAATTATTTAAAATGTCATTTTCGTCAGCTGTTAGAGGCTTTATTTTTGTGCTGCTTGAAGCATAAAGGCAAATGGCCTCATTAATTTCGCTCATCCTCTCAAGCATATGCAAACTACTATTCCAGAGTGTTTGAATATCTTGCATGACAGAAAGTGGATGAACATTTAATCTTGTTTGTATTTTCTTCAGCTCATTTTGGGCTATAATGGAGTGATTGAAATGCGTAGCAATTAATCTACATTTGGTTATTAAATCGGATACACATTTTTGACTCATAATTTAATTTTTAACTACTATCTGAGTTTGGTGTGCAAAGAAATCTACAGTTTTCACTCTTACCAGAGAAAGTGCTTTTTTTTATATTTGTTTCCGAATCCCTGACTACGCAGTGCACTTCATTTAATGAAATCTTCCATTTTGTCAGCATCTTTTCAAATACAGTTTCAAGATAGTCGCCTGTATGGCGCTCAGAAAGAGGTTCTGCATTCAATACAAAGTTTTGTCCTTTGAAAGTTTTTATCGATTGCATGATACGTAATTTTTTACTATCCGCGGATGCGGATGCGGTTGCAGATATCCAATTGCGGATATCCGCGGATGTGGATTTCCGGTCCACCTCTAATATATATATATATATATATATATATATATATATATATATATATATATATATATATATATATATATATATATATATATATATATATATATATATATATATATATATATATATATATATATATATATATATATAGGGATGGAGCGATACCAAAATTTTTTACCGATACTGATACTTAAAAATTCTTCGATACGATACCCGATACCGATACCTAAAAATATGCCGATACTACGATACCGATATCGATTCCGATACCGATACTTTACTCTTGTCCAAAAATTTTACCGATACCGATATACGATACTGTAATTGCCGATACCGATACTCAAAAATATGCCGATACGGCCGATACCGATACCGATACCGATACTTCACTCTATCCCTAATATATATATATATATATATATATATATATATATATATATATATATATATATATATATATATATATATATATATATATATATATATATATATATATATATATATTATATATTATATATTATATTATATATATATATATAATATATATATATATATATATAATATATTATATATATATATATATATAATATATATATATATATATATATATATATATATATATATATATATATATATATATATATATATATATATATATATATATATATATATATATATATATATATATATATATATATATATATATATATATATATATATATATATATATATATATATATATATATATATATATATATATATATATATATATATATATATATATATATATATATATATATATATATATATATAACCTTTCTTGGGCAAAGGATAGAGGCCTACCAATCACCACCAAAGGTGAGAGCTAACATGCCCCGATACACGGCATTTGAAGTGTGTATGTTAATTAAGGGAAGTTGGGAAAATAGATAAAGGAAATGAGTTTCAAACTTTACAAGCAGAATTCAAATAAGACTAAGCATAGAGATTAAGTCTAGTGTCAGAGAATTGGAAAGAAAAATGATTAAAAAGATTTACAGAAGTTATTAGAGGTTTTTTTGTTAAGAGGCCAGAAATTTTTATCAGTTGGAGAAAAAGAAGGATACTCAAATTTTGATGTCACCATAAATGAAAGGATTCGAATCCTAATCCGAATCCAGATGAGTTTCGAATTTCTCAAATCCAAATCAAATGAGAATCAACCTAATTTTTTTGATTTCTAGAATCCAAATCCGCAAAAATACCTTTGAATTCGGATTCGGATTCGCCCATCACTGATATATATATATATATATATATATATATATATATATATATATATATATATATATATATATATATATATATATATATATATATATATATATATATATATATATATATATATATATATATATATATATATATATATATATATATATATATATATATATATATATATATATATATATATATATATATATATATATAGTATATATATATATATATATATATATATATATATATATATATATATATATATATATATATATATATATATATATATATATATATATATATATATATATATATATATATATATATATATATATATATATATATATATATATATATATATATATATATATATATATATATATATATATATATATATATACAGTCGTCAACAGAAGTTCGTTCCTATTAAGCTGAAAATAAATATTTATATAAAATGGAGATCGTTTCAGGTTCAGCCAATCACAGTTCAATTAAGCCCGCTGAATGTTTTTATTTTCTTTATATTCAAAATAGAGCTTTTATGAAATGATCTCCATTTTATATAAATATTTATTTCCAGCCTAATAGGAACGAACTTCTGTTGACGACTGTGTATATATATATAATATAATATATATATATATATATATATATATATATATATATATATATATATATATATATATATATATATATATATATATATATATATATATATATTCAATTCCCAGGTAGGCATTATCTGCAACACCGTCTAATCGCTAGTTCAAGTTGGCACTGGCACTAGAAAACGAAAGAATAGGGAAGAGTTCTAAGTAAATAGTTAAAAAAGAGCGTGCCTTAGGTAATTAAGTAGGCAATTCAAAGAGATTAAGAAGATTATTTGGATTAAGTAATGGAATGATGAAGATTATGCAGATTTAAAGAATGGAAAAGGCTCAGGAAAGAGCGTGAGGAGTGACCTTTGCCAGATACTACTCATTTTTCCTTTTGTTTCCCCTCTGATTTCACTGGCACTTCCTTAAAAATAGCTACCTCTACAACTGTCATCCTTTTTAATATTTAAATATTCGAATTTCTAAAAGGTCGTGAATGGAGGACCCTGTTAAAAAGGTTATGATTTTGCATATAATTTAACTTTATATTTCATATTAAAAATGGACAGCAAAAGGTCATTATTTATTTGCTCTGAACTGTAGATTTTATCTTTATACAAAAAATTCTAAATGTTTAGGATTAGTGTTTTTGTTTTAAGAAAGATAACATCGTTTACCTAACATACTTATTCGTATTTTTCAAAAGATCTTACCACGGAATCACTTTTAAATGCAAGAGCTACATATATACAATAATAGTTATTGAAACCGATTTTAAATTTCCATCTTTTTGGATCCGTTAAAAGATCCGTACAACTGTCTGAAGAAGAAAGACATTCGTAAATATGTATCGATGCCATTTGTGAAGCATGTTTTATTTCTACCTGCAAAAGATATTAAAATATTATTTATTATATTGACATAAAATTTATTAAATTCCCCTCTATTCTTTAAATAAATAACTTGTACTTTTTAGAGTGATTATAAAAATACAGTATATTTCCAAGTCTTAAAATCAATTAATAACATCTCTGTACGATTATAACCAAAGAAAAACTATTTGTGCTTAAATGAGAATGGGTTTTATGTGGGAAGGAGGAATTTTTTGTAGATTTTCCATCTGGCTATTATAGCAAGCAGGATATGAAGAGGGTCCTTTC
>SEYY01023673.1:35000-36889 GCA_009176605.1 Armadillidium nasatum
ATTTTATATTTTTGTCAAAAAATAAAATCCTGTTTTAAAGTTTATCCTCTTGATTCTAAAAAATAAAATAAGGTAATTAATTATTTACCTTTTTTTCGACAAATGCCACAGCAACAGAAAGACAATTCCAGTTTGAAAATTCGAATCCTACAGATTGACTAAAAGCAGTTTCTTCGCATTCTGGCTTGGAAGATTTTGCACAAATTGAAATTTTGATCGATAAATCTGATCCTGAAGTTTCAGATTTCGCAGCAGAAATCTGAGAATAAAATCGCATACATATATATATATATATATATATATATATATATATATATATATATATATATATATATATATATATATATATATATATATATATATATATATATATATATATATATATATATATATATATTATATATATAGGGATTAAAATAAGAATGTTTGAAACTGAACACAAAAGGATGCTTTAATTAAATATCCAAGATTTCAAGGCATATCTGCCAATCCTATCTGGTCAGCATCTGTAATTACCATTACCTCTAAAAAGCTTCGCTACTGAAAGAAACATCACTTAAAAATGTGAGGATTTTAATATTAACTGCATACACAAACACACACACGCACATATATATATATATATATATATATATATATATATATATATATATATATATATATATATATATATATATATATATATATATATATATATATATATATATATATATATATATATATATATATATATATATATATATATATATATATATATATATATATATATATATATATATATATATATATATATATATATATATATATATATATATATATATATATATATATATATATATATATATATATATATATATATATGTATATATATAAAGACTGCAATAACCGCAGATTTAAAACACAACTGAAATAACTCAGTATTATAATAAATAATAGGCAAGCGTTTTCCGACTGACGTCCCTTTTCAAGCCAAAGTTAAAAAAAAAGAGTTAAAAAGTTAAAACGGAGACCAGCTCCAAGGAAGGTGATTAAAACAGTGCAAGGAAGAGTCAGAGAGTAAAATGGGAAATGCTCACAGCCAACACAAGAAGAAGGAAGGAAGGAAAACAAAATTTATTATGAACATATCGATACAAAATCTACAATAATTTATATAGTGACATATTTCAAATCATGTCCTCTTTTCACAGTCAATTAATTTGTTAAATTTTGGGATTAATTTTAAACTGTTTAATACAAAATCGTCAACATCTAGACTCATTTTATTATTATTAAAAGTGTTAGAGTTGTGAATGAATGACAAATGACTTAAGTATTTTTCTTTAAAAAATGTCGAAGAATATCCCTGCAACGATTCCGATCTGAATGAAAATTAGCTAGAGTGATGGGAGAAGGAGAATTTTTCCACTCTCGATACGCGATGTCTCTAGCCTGAATGGCACGAGAACAAGCACGATCGAACCATGGATTTTGAGGAGAGAAAGATTTAGTTGAAGAAGGAATGAACCTGCTCATCCCATCAACGATTACGGCCCCCACCTTATCGGCAGAGACCAAAGCGTCTCCAGAGACAAAGCAGTCACTCCAGGAATAGTTAGCTTAGAAGCAACGCAAAGCCCACAAGTAAGCCCGATCAAAGAGCCAGAAGATACGCTTAGGGCAGGGTGGACTAGTTGGAGAGAGAGCTTGAAAATTAAGAGTAATTAGGTTGTGGTCAGATTTACCAATATGTATATATTTATAGAGATAAGGACTTGTAGTGAAACATAAATCATGAGTGTTCAAGAATTGGTTGGGATGATCTGGAATGTGTGTTGGTTCTTTAGTCAGTTGCTCCAGATCGTTGAGAATGCTGAATGCTGAATATATATATATATATATATATATAT
>SEYY01023674.1:0-12500 GCA_009176605.1 Armadillidium nasatum
TATATATAATATATATATATATATATATATATATATATATATATATATATATATATATATATATATATATATATATATATATATATATATATATATATATATATATATATATATATATATATATATATATATATATATATAGTATACTATATATATCTATATATATATATAAATAGAATTATTATCTTCTTAAAAATTTTTTTTTTTTTTTTGCAACATTACAGTAAACATAAATATGGCAAATTTCGCATATGCAACTTGTATGATCAGCAGGAACTCTCCCATACTACTAAGATACTACAGTATGTCAAAGTTAAATTCAGACTTCAAAAAGCATTAGAAAAACTAAACACTACAGAATTCTGTAAATTTCGATCAAACATCTAATTCATAGATTTGTACTACATTAATTTTATCTTCATTCGGACCTCTATTCATCAAAAGGAAACAAAATTTGTCTAAATAAACTCCATCCTGAAACACCAACGTGCATACTTAAACTTTATGTCATTATGCATCTTATATATCAAATACCAGAGTTTTTTTTTTTTTTTTTTTTTGTTTAAGCAAAATAGTCAACCAAACACTGAGAGATCAGATGACAATTAAGTGAATGATATATATATATATATATATATATATATATATATATATATATATATATATATATATATATATATATATATATATATATATATATATATATATATATATATATATATATATATATATATATATATATATACCTCAGCACGGCACCATAAACAGCTGCAACGAAAAGCCCAGCCATTCCAGGTAAGTGTTTCAGTTTGTCTGCAACAAGAAAAGGAATAATTTGATCTGCTTTTTCAATTTGTTTTGTAGCAAGAGGATCGCAATCTGCATAAGTTGCATAAGCAACAAGACCAGTAAAATAAAACAGCGACCATAAGATGAAAAGTCCAATGAAAAACATAACACATAATCTGGTTAAAGAATAAGAATTTTATATTTTAAATTGAAGATATATTTTAAATTGTGTATTGGAAAGTATTTTCTTCTAAATATATTAATTACCCTTGTGATGTTTTTAAGCTTCTAACACTATTTAATCTTTGAAACTGAGCTTGAGAAATGCCAACAACACTTGTTATGAAATATAGTCCTAAAACCTGAACACTTATAAAAGTATGTCTCACGAATGGGCTCATGTCAAAACTGAAATATATATATATATATATATATATATATATATATATATATATATATATATATATATATATATATATATATATATATATATATATATATATATATATATATATATATATATATATATATAATATATATATATATATATATATATTTATATTATAGTATATATATATATATATAATATATATATATATATATATATATATATATATATATATATATATATATATATATATATATATATATATATATATATATATATATATATATATATATATATATATAAGGAGAGGCTCATGATGTGGCTGCAAGTTTGTCCAACCACTACTATATGCACCTAGCTAGTGGGCAGCTGTTATTTATTACTTTTTATTTCTTAATTTTTTTAAATAGGATTAAATATTTAATAAATTGCATCTTATTATAATTATACAATATATAATTATTATAATAATCTTATCATTATAATAATGCATTAAAATAAGTATAATGAAAGAAAAAAACGTCATACAATTTTAAATAGTTATTCCAAACGAAGAAAATTCTGTGTGATTGCCAAAATTTTGCTAGTGCATCCTATAATATAACGGACGATAGAATTGTGTGTACATAATTGCCGCTAGAGCGTTTCTATTAGTACGATGTCATGGCAAATGAAATGCAACCGACTAAAAACATTCGTTTATAGTTCAAGGAATATTTTTAAAGAAATTTTAAGAAAAGTATATATGTTTCAGTTTAGAATATTTTTACATTTATTATTACTATTATACTTAAGAATAATAATAATAATAATATAATAATAATAATAATAATAATAATAATAATAATAATAATAATAATAATAATATTAATATTATTATTATTATTATTATTATTATTATTATTATTATTATTATTATTATTATTATTATTATTATTATTATTATTATTATTATTATTATTAAATAAATTGGTTTTCATTGTACAAAGGTTCTTTAATGTTTTCAAGCAAAATGTTCGTTCTTGTGCATAATATGCACCTAATCCAACAAAATTATAAAGGTTAATTTTTAATTTTTTGTACATTCGGTAGGTATAAGTTTTCCTGCCTTTCAATCTCAGTATGTATGCTACGTATAATATTGTTACCCACATGTGCTACATATACTCCATCAATCCCGTTTTCTTTACGACAAATATAAGCAAAATCCACAGCAATAAACAGTTTCTCGTTTTCAATCGCATAGAGAGGAAGTGCTTGTTTATTTTACAAATTTTTTTTTTGCCTGATATTTATAAAAAATAGTTGGCTTACAAGGAAAAGGTAAAAAAAATTTCAAAATTTTTTAAAACTATTTAGATGAATTGTTTTCGATATATATACGATCACTTATTACACATATATTATATATTTACGACCATTTCTTAGGGGGAGGAGGTAGCGCCGTCCGAAGCGATGCAAGTACCCCCCAATGGGCATAACCCGCGGAGTGATAGGATAGGCTAGACCATTCCGTTTCACTCCGTTGCCCTTTGGTTCGTTCCTTTTCGCGTTTCACCTTCTCAGAGGGTCTCTAGTGTACCTTCGCCTCATACTGAAGTGTCTATGCTCCCACTACCTCTCCACCCCATTTCTTCACATGTTCCCATAATTTACAAGCGTTTACTCTTACATTACCTATATAATACAAAAAATGGCGAAAATCAGAGCTGCCTCGGAGATACTTCGAGGGGCGGCATTAAAAGAATGCCCTTCATCCACCCCTCACCCCATCATCACTTGGGAGTTGGCGGCCTCCGATAATGGGGATGGTGCCGCCATGACCCGGAGTCCGGCTTTCCCAGGTGCATGTCTTCTTTTTAATTAATTTCTGCAACATTCGCGGTCTTTTTTCTAATCTCCCCTTTGTCGAACACCATCTCTCTTCTTCTAAACCTGATCTCTTGTTTCTAACCAAAACTCAATTGCTTGAGTGTGCTGACAGCAAACCTTATTCTGTTACCTCCTACTGCCTCTATCCTCAATTTTTAGCCAAAGGCGGTTGTTGCGCATATGTGCGCAACGATGTTATTTGCTCTCGCGTCTCTAATTTGGAGTCTCCTGAATTCTCTACTTTATGGCTTAAGCTCTCTTGCAATTCTACTACTAAATTTATTTGTTCTGTTTATTTATCTCCTAATTTTACTGACTATCCAAAATTCTTCGACTATTTAAACCCCAAAATTAAGCAAATTCTGTCTTCTTTGTTCTTTACAAATGTTCTTTACAAAATTGCCAAAAGGAAAAAAAGAAAAGACGAAAAGACAGGGAGTAATCATAAACAATGTAATTGCTAGAGAATGAAACAGTTATAATTTAAAGATATAGAAAAATAGCCTGAATAAATGTGAGGAAGAAAAATTATTTAAGAATATAAATATTAAAATAAAAATTAAAAAAAATAAATAGTATACTTAAAAATTTCAATTCTTTCTCCTTTTTCGGCAATATCGAACACCGCGCCTACTCCTCCCAATTCGATGCAGACCACAATAATAACAGCCAAGATTCCAATGAACATGATAAGAGTTTGAACAACGTCTGTGTAAACAACAGCCTTTACTCCTCCCTAATATATATATATATATATATATATATATATATATATATATATATATATATATATATATATATATATATATATATATATATATATATATATATATATATATATATATATATATATATATATATATATATATATATATATATATATATATATATATATAATATATATATATATATATATATATATATATATATATATATATATATATATATATATATATATATATATATATATATATATATATATATATATATATATATATATATATATATATGTATATGGTAGGACTCGACTTCTGAAGGCCGTGAAAGTGCTATCTGAGGGGAAACGAGGGATGAGTACCAGTGTCATCTGAGGGAAAATCGGTGGGCCTCTCTTCCTGAAAATATTTTAGGTGATGGGAAAACGTGGAGAGAAAAGGGGGACGGAGCTCTCTGAAATCAAAAGGGGGCTCAGACCCACCTCTTTACGCTCTTTCCTTAGGTATTTTAATCTTATTAATACTGATAATCGCCTAATTAATTATGCTAGTTCCCCTAATCCGATAATTATGACAACTAATTAATTATGTTAATCCACTTTAGCCTTTCAGCCCAGCCACTTCTCCCTTTGTACATGCCGAAAGGAACGTTCCACCCTTCTATTTTTCCTTTGTATGCACCACCAGGCGCGTGCCACCCCTTTTTTTTGACCATCAAGTCAAGCCCGCAATAGAGTCTTTGCCTAACTCATGCTCTTTTCTGAGTGTCTTTTCTACCTTTTATCTAGCAATTTCTAGAAACTTCTAGCAAGTTAAATTTTTGCTAGATCATGCCAACATGGTAAGAGAGAGTGTCAGAGGTAGCTGGCACTTATTGTAATGCTACGCTTGTGAAGGACATAGGTGATGACGTCACAAGAGTGTGCGCATGTGCACACGCACACACACGTATGCACAAACACACACATGTATGCAAAAACACATATGTAAACATAAACACACTTGTCCACATATATACACACACCTGGCCCTGTGGCGTTATCGCACTGGGTTATCATTTGACTATGACGTTTTCCATCCATCATCTTGAATTTCAATCACGTGGTTTTCATCTCCGAAGATTTTTCTCGATTAGTTTCTGTCATCTTCGATTTGGCATCAGCCGTTTTTGATTTGACATTCCTTCATTTTGGATTAGGCATCCGCCATTTTTGAATTTCTGATCACGTGGTTGAAGCCACCTTGAAATTTTATTTCAGCCATCTTGAATTACGCATCCAATATTTTTTCTATTAGTTTCAGCCATATTGGATTTCACATAATTCATTTTGGTTATGCATTAGCAGTTTTGGATTTCTTAATCTCGTGGTTTCAGCCATCTTGGATTAGGCATCCATTTGGACTATTTTGGACTTCTAATCAAGTGGTTTTCACCTCCGTATATTTTCTTGACTGGTTTCAGCCATTTTGATTTTCAAATCACGTGATTTTCGCTAACACCCTTTGGTTAGACCTAGCCAACTTGGTACGAGAGTAGTGTGAGCTACAGCTGACATTGAAGTCAAGGCACGCTTATGAGGCCTTCAGGGATAACATCACGAGCGTGTCCTAATGCGCATGCATACATCTTTTCCTCATGACGTCATCATCACGGTCACATTTTATATTTAGTGAAATCAAGCAACACTGTTGCGTCATACATTTTATTTATTATTTTCAATCGATTTATTATAATCAAGTGATTTTTATGCTTTGTGACGTCACGACCATGAATTCTTTTAGTTAATTTTCTTTAAACGTATTGCTTTCAATCCTGACCTAGACTTTTTCCTGCATTTTATTTTTTTTTATTTTTAGGTATTCTTAAAAAAATTATATTTTTTAATTTTTTTAATCTTTATATGTAAATTTTTAAATTTTTAATTTTTTATTAAACTTATATAAATATTTTAAACCCTGACGCAGTAAAACACTAAAACATGTATGGGGAGCTGGCTTACACATACATTCACGCGCGCACGCACATACATATATGCACACACAGGTCAATACCAAGTATTCGTTCAAACAGCCCTTACTTCGTATAAGATAAAACATGAAATATCAAAAATTCATAAACCAAAGATGGAAAGTAAACACATTTTCACTTATTACACATACGCTAACAACAAAATCATTCATATAAAATTTTTTAGTATTATATATATATATATATATATATATATATATATATATATATATATATATATATATATATATATATATATATATATATATATATATATATATATATATATATATATATATATATATATTATAAAAACACAAAATGTAAATATTGTGACATCATACATTTTCTTTACTACTTTGTATTCGAATTATTATCAAGGACTTTGTTTGTGATGTCACGACCACAAATTCTTGTGACGTCATACATTTTCTTTAAAAGTATTGCTTGTTTTTTCTGAAATTTATTTTTTTCTTTTTTTTATTTGTTTTTCTTTTTTCCTTTTTCTTTTTTTTGTAATTTTTTTAATTTTTATTAGTATTTTTTTAGTTTTCCTTAAATTTATATGGATATTTTACACCCTGATGAAGTAAAACACTTAAACATGAAATGAGGAGCTGGCACACACTCATGTCCATACCATGTATACGTACAAACTCTCCATGCTCCACATAGATAAAACATGAAATATCAAGAATTCATAAACCAAAGATGGAAAGTAAACATATTTTTCCTTATTACATATTCACTAACAAAAGAAAATCATTCAGAAATAAATTATTAATATTAAATATATTTATAATCTTCTTAAAAATAAGAAATGTAAAAATGTGACGCCATACAATTTATTTATCACATTGTATTCGAGTTATTATAATCATGTGATTTTATATTTGTAACGTCATAAATTCTTTTGTCATCATGCGTTTTCTTTGAACGCATGGCTTTCAAGTTCTGACATGATTTACAATTTGTGGAATTATTTATTTTCTAAACTAATTGACGTAACTGAGTTTATTAATTTTTCCAATATTTAACATATTTTTATATTTGATGAATGTCAGTTGAATAGAAACATATGCTTCATCCATCTTGGATTTCTGCCTATGTGGTTTTCACCTCCGTAGAATTTCTCTTGACCACTTGGTTTTACTTCACCAGTTTTCAATCCCTGATATTTTCTGTTTATGATTCACTACATTTACGTACGTTATTAACTTTACCACGCAATTCTCAAAAACCTAAATGTAATTTGTTTCTATGATGTCAAAATCACTTGAATGATATTTGTATCGTAGCCTATCAATACCTGATATTTCATGTTTATGACTCATCTAAGGTGACGTATAAAATAACCACGTGTTGGTAGTATCCAATTAATTCATTTCATATCACAACGTCATTCTTTAAATCATTCTATTAAATCTACGGAAATGAAAACCGCTTGATCAGAAATTTAAGATGGTGGATGGATGATATCATAGTCTCATGATAACCCACTGGCCTGACTTCACAGGGTCAGGTGTGTTTGTTTGTGTATATTTGTACGTGTGCACATGTGTCTGCGTGTGCGCATGCGCACTTACTGGTGACTTCATCACCGATAGTCCTCGCACGTTTAGACTCACCCTCAGTGTCACCTGTCACTGTCACTGACCCTATTCCTCTGTAATATTGGCATGATCTAGCAAAGGTGTCACGTGCTACAAGTTGATATAAGATGGCAGATAACGTTGGAAATGGTACTCAGGAAAGAGTATGTTAGGAGCTGGCTCGGGCACGGGTGTTCAATGAGAGACAAAAAGAGGGGTGGTACAGGCCTGGCTGCACGAACAAACGGAAGATGTCAGGGTTTAAAGGATTAAGGGGATTAACAAAATTAATTAGGTGTTAAAATTATTGGATTTAGAGAATCAGCATTATTAATTCAGGGATTATCCGGAATAAATGCCTCAAGAAAGAGCATGAGAAGTGGGAGGAGCTATTCTTTTCCCTCAGTTTTCACTAACTCAAAATATGCACAGGAAAGAGCCAGCTGATTTCCCCCACACACACACATATGGCACTGGCAATCTCCTCGTTTCCCCTCAGATGGCACTGGCTCTCCCTCAGATAGTACTAGCAATTCCTTCAAAATCGTTGTTCTGTTATATATATATATATATATATATATATATATATATATATATATATATATATATATATATATATATATATATATATATATATATATATATATATATATATATATATATATATATATATATATATAGAATTACGTTACGCTTTTTTAATAAATTTATTATATATATATTCAAATTTAGATTTCTAATTTAGAATCTTATTTTACTTACAATCGAAATGTAGAATGTGCAAACGAGGCCAAGACATACAATGGAAGCCCAATTAGGAAGATCTGTTACCGAAGATAAGGCTAATGATGGAGTATAAAGACAAATGCCTAAAAATAATCCCATATTCAGCATTTGAGAAACAGAACATAACTTAGTAAGACCCTCTGAGCCGAATCTCATTTGAAGATACTATTATATATATATATATATATATATATATATATATATATATATATATATATATATATATATATATATATATATATATATATATATATATATATATATATATATATATATATATATATATATATATATATATATATATGCAATTTTCTTGCACATTGCAGATCATCATCATCAGATAAACTGGAATGACGCCAAATTTATTTTTTTCTTCAAAAAACAAAAAATTTAAATAGATTAATTGAGTCCTTTTTTTTTTAAAACCTTACAAATTTTAACACATCATCCGTTTTTTTTTTTTTTTCGAAATAAATACATACCTAGTCAAATATTTAAAAACTGTTTTCGCAAAATATTTTCATTCCGTGAACTATGACCAAGTACAAGAATTAATAGTTTCCTGAGGCGGATGAATCTTTTTTACCGACTTGATGACCTTTTTTATCTTTCCCTTCAACTCTGTAGTGTCTGAAGAGGGAAACGAGTCACAGTAATTTTAACCTTCTACTTTTGTTATGTCTTTTTTACTTCAACTGTTATTCCTGTTTTATTATTTTATCTTTTATTAGTTTATTAAAAGTGGTTTTAAATTTACGTTTATATATATATATATATATATATATATATATATATATATATATATATATATATATATATATATATATATATATATATATATATATATATATATATATATATATATATATATATATATATATATATATATGCTTTTGCAAATATTAACGTTCATGTAAAGTCTCAAAAATACACATACTGTTGGGAATTGTATTTACGCCCAAGCCCCGAGAAAGACCTAATATACAGTATTGTGACTGCTCTACTAAGTATAAAACTTAATTTTAATAAAGATTTAGCTTAAATAAGAAGCAATTGATAAAAATTACACAATATAATAACTCACCATTTAAAATATTCTTCAAATAGATAAAATATAGGGGAATTTGTGGGATTTAGTATTTCCAAGAAATTAAATTTGGATAAAAGCTTATTAATTAAAGCCAATTAGGTAAATTTTTATGGTATAAGTGCAGTCTAGCCTAAGGTAGTATAAAACAAAACCCTTCCCAATTTCAAGAACTCTCAAACTTGGCTTAAAAAAAATAAGCAATGTCCATTTAAACAGGACTAGACTAGAGGAGATTATGTATACCAAACAAGGGGGAAAAATAACTGTAATATAATAATTGTATTCCAACGTTTTAATTTAAGTTCTTTTAGTTAAAAAAAAAGCAAATTATTACGAATTACTAAATTTAGTCAAACCACTAATCTCATATCCATTTATTGAGAAAACTGAAAATCTTTCAGAGTCATCATTTACTATATCTATCACTATTAAAGCAACAGCAGAAAATTTTAAAAATAAATAATAATTCTTGCAACTTCTTAATATCTAGCTTTCATAACAACCAAATTCGAAGAAAAAGGCATTTTAAACTTGCGAAATAACTCGCATATAAAAACTCCATTCTATTGATTGAAAAAAGTTAGACAATCAGTGACCTATAAATCAGAAAAGATTTTTATTGAACTACCGACAGAATTTAAAAAACGAAAGACCATTGAAAGCTTTACTCACAAAAGTAAAAGGAAAATATTTATCAATACTAATTATCTTTATCTCTTTTATTATTATTATTATTATTATTTTTATTATTATTAATTATATACAGTGTGTAATAGATATTATTATAATACAAGTGATATCATACACTAGCAGTAATACTGTACTGTATTTACTATTATTAGTGCTAGAGACGGTATTTATTATTATTATTATTATTATTATTATTATTATTATTATTATTATTATTATTATTATTATTATTATTATTATTATTATTATTATTAATTTTATTGTTGTTCCTATTATTAGTTATTATTATTATTATTATTATTATTATTATTATTATTATTATTATTATTATTATTATTATTATTATTATTATTATTATTGTTATTATGCCTGTTTTTTCTTTGCTAGTGCTATTATTATAACTATCTTTAATTTTAATACTATTGTTGAAATTTCTAAGAATTAGAGGTATTCCATTTGACGAAACCTGTTGTGAAACTGGTCATTTAAGCAAAGAAAATGTGTCACCAAACTGTCTTATATGTGTAAGTGCAGTTCGAAAGTCTTGGAACTATCATTCAAGCACATCAATAACGAAAAAAGATTTTAAAAAGCTTCAAAAATACACAATACAAGTACCGGATTGGCCTTCACACAAATAAAATAATGAGAAATGTGTTAAAATAGTTACTAAGGCTGCTGGTCATGTTTACAATCACGCGATTCGTAAAGATACATCAAAGCACAAGAAACAAACAGACAGCTGATGAAAAGAAACAACACCAAGAAATATATGAAGGCTTTAGCTACCTTCAAGTATATGTATATGAGTATATGGAACTTGAAACAGTAAGTTGGATGTGAATTGCAAATATGTTAAAAATTCTACAAATGCATAAAATTTCAAATTTATTTAAATGTAGGTAGATGGTACTTAAAATCAATTTTCATATCAAAATTTCATTTTGGATGCCAGATGATAACAAAAAGTCGCCACCAAAATGGAAGATTTTATTTTTCCTAATTTAACTCACAGATCGACGTCCCATATATATATATATATATATATATATATATATATATATATATATATATATATATATATATATATATATATATATATATATATATATATATATATATATATATATATACTGTATTACACCATATCCGCATGATGCAGGGTGGTGTCGGCTGCAGAAATTATTCATATTCCTGCAACCATAAGTTGAAAGAGAGAAAAACTGGTTATAAAGGGTTCCCAGCCCCTATGTAACCATGCGAAGAACTATTCTTCATTTACCCTGACTGCGTAAAAATAGTCACAATTCTTTATCGACCAAAAGTTACCTATATATATATATATATATATATATATATATATATATATATATATATATATATATATATATATATATATATATATATATATATATATATATATATATATATATATATATTATTGTGTGTTATTTTTAAATCATATCGTAAATTATTTTTCAAATTTTTTTTTCTTGTTGTTAGATTTTGGATTTTTTTTACCCAAACACCAACCTAAGTTAACCTAATATAATCTAACTTATCTCAACGTAATGTAACTGCCTAATGAAAACATAAGATAATTCTATCAGGAAAATTCTTAAAGAATCCTAAGTCAAGAATATAAAAGTATTATGTTAAAAATAATTGAAAATTCTCTACAATTATACATAATTAAACCAAAAACTTGCTAAATTCCTGTTTAACAATGAAATCAGTGAAGACATAAAAGAAATTGAACGTCTTTATATTAAGAGGCAGAGACAGAGACAGAGACAGAGATAGAATACCTGCATCATTGAAATAAGTTCCAATGGATAAAGAGTTGGTAGAATGAGGAACATTACCACCAAAATGCCCCAAAAGCAGCCCACAATATTTAGCCACAACTGAGTCCCGTGAAGATACATTTCAGTAGCATTACCTGTAATCAGAAGAAGATATGTATATATTGCCTTGTAATAATAATAATAAAAATAATAATAGTAATAATAATAATAATAATAATAATAATAATAATAATAATAATAATAATAAATAATAATAATAATAATAATAATAATAATAATAATAATAATAATAATAATAATAATAATAATAATATAATTATAAAAATGTTAATAATAAAATTTATATGAATATAAGAGATAAAAGAATAAAATTTTGCTATTATAGATCATTCTTAATTTGAGATAGAAATGGCAATTTTCATGATTTATTATTATTTTATTCCATTTCCAATAAGTTTTTCGATCGTAATTAAAACATCAGTTTTTATTAGAATTAAAACTACAAATATGCCATGAAAATAATAAAAAAAAATCCTCAAATTATAAAATATAAATAAATAACCAAATCTCACCCAAAACTGAAATAGCCGAAATCACTCCTCCAATAAGGGACATTGTCACAGGAATTGGATGCATCTTCCTTCCACCAACAAGAAAATCTTTCGTTGTAGATTTTTTCCATCCTTTTAAACCAACAAAAATTCCTATCGCAACTGACACGACGATTAGCAAAACAAAAATAATGTAATCAACGGTTGAAA
>SEYY01023674.1:15000-20000 GCA_009176605.1 Armadillidium nasatum
AAGTTTGAATAATTAAGGTCCAGGTGAAGAAATTAAACAATTAGAGTGAACACAATAACGAAGAACAATAACAATAATAACAATAAAGACAAAAACAAAATGAGAAGGTCTGTGGTTTGTTGAAGGGGAATGTTGGTAAATAAAGATTGAATATCTAGTAAACACATAATGGAATTTTGAGGAGAAACTGATTGTAAATGAGAGATAAGATTGCAAGAATTAGAAACAGTATGAAGAGAAGTAAAGGAGGTTTTAATGATTTGTGCTAAATATTTGGTGCGAGATGAAAATTATGCATACGATATGCAGCAAGGACTGGTCTAAGAGGAAGGTTAGGTTTATGTACTTTTGGGGATCCATATAAGGAACCTAGGGAAGTTCCTGTAGGGTAAACTTGTTGGTACAATGATTCATCTACTACACCACGATTCTTGAGGGATCTGAGATTGCGGGAGAGTTTATCTTCAAATTATTAATTGAAGATGTGTACGTGGGTCTTCTATCTTTATAGCAGCGTTCACGAGCACAACACAGAGGCTGTTTTTCAATGTTTTACTTGAAATACATTATGCAAATATACTATCTTAAAATTGTAATAACGAAATGCATATTTTTAATTTAAAATTGAGGTGCGGTCGCTTCTTGTCCTGCATAAATTTATATAATTACTAATATATATAAATATAATAGAAACAAAAACGTCAGACATATCACAAGTTTTTCTATACTTTAAACACTTTACCCGGAAAAGACATATTCGCTCGTTTATTAAGATGAAAACCGGATTTTCAATATTTTAATCTTATTTAAATTATTGCGTTTTTTATTATATAATTATATATATATATATATTATATATATATATATATATATATATATATATATATATATATATATATATATATATATATATATATATATATATATATATATATATATATATATATATATATATATATATATATATATATATATATATATATATATATATATATATATATATATATATATATATATATATATATATATATATATATATATATATATATATATATATATATATATATATATATATATATATATATATATATATATATATATATATATATATATATATATATATATATATATATATATATATATATATATATATATATATATATATATATATATATATATATATATATATATATATATATATATATATATATATATATATATATATATATATATATATATATATATATATATATATATATATATATATATATATATATATATATATATATATATATATATATATATATATATATATATATATATATATATATATATATATATATATATATATATATATATATATATATATATATATATATATATATATATATATATATATATATCATATTCTCTGCGACGTACGTTGGCACACTATCTCTTTTATAGGTACTACAATAGCATTGGCTACTAGAATTGGCCTGTAGCCATATATATATATATATATTATATATATATATATATATATATATATATATATATATATATATATATATATATATATATATATATATATATATATATATATATATATATATATATATATATATATATATATATATATAAAACTCTCTCCACATTTTATCTCTGCGACGTGACGTTGGCACACCATCTCCTTTTTACAGGTACTACAATAGCAGATGCTCGAGGGAATTGACCTGTAGCATTCCACAACTGTTGCGCAGCCCTCCTTGCACAAGTGGTTCCCTGCTCTCGCACGAATTTTGTGTGGATGCTGGAAACCCGAGACTTGCGAGTTGTGGTGCCTCATTCTTTCCAGCCACCTTTGTTCTGTTGAATTCCCTACCATCATCTATTTTTCCTCCTGCATTTAATCTTCCCCTCTTCAAGGCTTCCGTCTGCACCCACTTGAGAGGTGTGCGTTAGCTTCGGAGCTGGATGGGTTCTCTTTTTCCTTTCTCTTATAAGCACCCTTCTTGAAAAGGGCTCTGCCTGTGAGTCGTGGTGATCTATAAAAAAAATGGAAAGATGTTGTCAGCTGACCAAGGAAGAAGATGAACTGGAAAATCAGAAAAATAAAGAACCAAAGGAAAGTGCAACTCCTCTTTGGGAAGCATTAGGTAAGGAAGGATTTATTGAACCATCTTCATATGCTAACAGAGTGAAACAGTCTGACCATTACAGAAACATAAATTATGAATACAGGAGACAGGATTAAAGAAATGGAAAACGGTTTGTTGATAGGGACATAAAATGTCACCATTGTCAAAAAGTGTGGTAATATAAAACAAAATTGCTGGAGATTCAAAGGATGGTGCCTTGCATGTGGTAGTAACGATTATAAGGTGTTTAATTGTCCTGAAAGGAGTTACAGCAATAACAGACGGGGTCAAAAGAAACAACATTTCAATATAGAGAGAGGTAAAGGATGATCTGAATTTATTCAAAGGAATGATGGCATGTGCTATTTATGTGAGTAAAGTGGTAATTTCCAGGACACATGCCCAATGAAATGCTAGTTTTAAAAGTTCATGAAAGAAAGATAGCAGGACACATCGGGAAAAAAGGCCGCTACGACACTGCCTGGAGTGTGTCGGGGCTAATAAGAGGATGTCAGCCGCAGTAAAACATCCCGGTTGAAGGGCGTCACATGACTTTTAATCCAGAAGCGAAAGAACTAGAAATAGATCAGGGAAGCGGTGTTGGACTTTACCCGTTGCCACAGCAATTGCGGGAGGGTCGAAGAATGTAGGTGTTACTAAAAAGGAAGTGGATTCAGGTGTTTTTATAAGACCATAAAGAATGCAAATAGAAAAGGTACTGATGATATGGAAATTAAGAATGAGATGTTTTCACCAAAACTTTAAATTTAAGGTTATCAAGGAACAGTAGGTCAGCTGCTGAATTGAAGAACAAAATAGCATGGAATATGTTGAAGCAGTTGTTAGTCGAAGTGTACCAAAGAGGCATAACGTAGGTACTTAGACAAGTAAGAAAATATATTATATATTATTATTATTATTATTATTATTATTATTATTATTATTATTATTATTATTATTATTATTATTATTATTATTATTATTATTATTATTATTATTATTATTATTATTATTATTATGGGTTTATATATTGAATACTTATTCCGCTGTTCTGCTTGTTATATAGGCACCGGTGCGGAGCGAGAACACCAGTGTCAGACGCTTTCTGCAACCTGTTTCATCGGTGTGAGACCCCGAGTGTGCATTTATTGATGTGGAAGTCAACAATTGAACTGAAGTCGTACATATTATTATGGAATCAAGGAGAAACTTACAGTGCGCTGATCCCTTGTTAGAACCGATACTGTGGTGTAATTCGGTTTAACTGACCAGACGGCTTGTGTGAACAGTGATTCAGGGATTTGGAGGACGTTATCTTTCACTTTCGGTGGACTTTGGTACATCCTGAATTTGGAAATTATTCATCTGTGTGTTTTTATTTTAAAGAGAACGGCTTTTAATAAGTAACATTTGTCGGATGAGACAACACTTTGCGTATCCAGTCATCAATTTGTAACGCACCGGTGAAGAGGCGGTTAAGCAGTCAAAAGACTGAACTTGTATTATATTTTGTATTATATTTTCTTATTTATCTATCTCTATAGGATTTAAGTAGGTTAAGTTAGACTTAGATAGAGTTAAGAATTTATTAACAGATTATTTAATGAATATTTGTATATTGGTATTGGTATTTCCTATTCTGTGTATAATAATAATTTTTTCCTCCGTGTGTATTTTACTCCTTGTAGCTGTAGATATCAATTCAGAAGAAAGAATTCCCAGTGAAAAAAAATTGGTAGTGAAATAATGAAATTGGCTAGAATGGTAAGTTTCATAAGCTTTACTCAAACAATTAAGTTGACAATAAGGAACAAAGTAAAGATACAAGTTGTAAAAGATGGGATGATTTTTTGAAATAATTAAGAAAATCTGTTTTAAATGGAAAAAAAAAAGGTGATTAAATAGAGAAGCGGAAAATAACAATGAAACGAGGCGGTGTCCGATGAATATTCGTGAACAAATTGGTAAGGTTAAAGGTATGAAATTAAAGAATGTAAAAACTAAACATGGTTAAGTCAAAGAGAGACAGAGACACGATATATATATATATATATATATATATATATATATATATATATATATATATATATATATATATATATATATATATATATATATATATATATATATATATATATATATATATATATATATATATATATATATATATTGTATATATATATATATATATATATATATATATATATATATATATATATATATATATATATATATATATATATATATATATATATATATATATATATATATATATATATATATATATATATATATATATATATATTATATATATATATATATATATTATATATATATATATATATATATATATATATATATATATATATATATATATATATATAATATATCGAATCGAATCGAAACAATTATTTTATTTATGCAATTTTGTACATGACTCTAAAAACTCCACCTATGTGAGCGGGAAAGAGATAGCCTCCCGAGTTTTATAGGGGAGGTTGCGATTTTGAAAGAAATTTTTTTTTCATCCGATTCTCCTGAAAATTTCAATATATATAGCTTTTTCCCGACGAAAAAACTCGACTCCTAACGTTTTTACGAGCGAGTTAATGTTTAGCAGTTATATCGGAATGTTTTTTCAAATTCAAATCTACGGTGAAGCCACAAAAAAATTTTTTTGGTCTGAAATTTGGAAGATATGTTCCTAATTCCATTGGCTACAAAAATATCTAATAGACTTTTACTCCCAGAAGTACACAAAAAATAGTATTAGCTCAAGACTGACCCACTATCGAAAGATTATTTTATGAAAAAAAAAATCCACAAAATATTTTGTTTTAAAAAAAGTATAATTACTAAGTAAACAAATTTTGGCATACT
>SEYY01023674.1:27500-29284 GCA_009176605.1 Armadillidium nasatum
AAATAAAATCAGCAGTAAATCGTTGCTTACGAAAAAGCCATACTAAAGATCAGAGATCAGATTAGAAGAATTCAGATACTTTCATAACTACCCGTTAAGAAAAGACTAGGAAAACTTTAAAGAGAGAACGAAGGCTAAATTGAAGATTGATTGTTAGTAGATTGAGAGGGGTCTCTCCTTTTACGACATATATTGAATGAGCTCTCGTTTCCACCAATATATATATATATATATATATATATATATATATATATATATATATATATATATATATATATATATATATATATATATATATATATATATATATATATATATATATATATATATATATATATATATATATATGGTACCTGCGATATTGATACAAGTTTTAGTGAGAAGAAAACAGGTAAAATTAAAAATACTATCACTCATATAACCCAAAAGATACCAATGAAAACTAGTGACAATTGTGTTCCATAAAGTCAGTTAGGATTCATATAAAAAAAAAAATTATAAAGAGATCTAAAAAAAATAATTATTTTTATAATTTGCTGACAAAAAAAAAAAAAATCATCAAAATTAAAAAATATATACATTGAAGTTAATGGACAAATAAAATTAAATCTAAATAAAACCTTTTGTAATAAGTTTAATTTATTTTAACGTTGTTAATGACCCAAGAAACCAGAAGCAGAGACAATTGCTCCAGTAATTGATATCCCAACAAATATCGGATGCATACTCCTTCCTCCAACAAAAAAAAAATCCTTCTTTGATTCCTTTTTCCATCTTTTGTAACCAACAGCACACCAATTAAAGCCGAACCAACAATTAAGGCTATAAATATAAAATAATCAACAATTGCAAAATGACCTCTTTTTCCAAAATTTGTAAATTCACTTCCCGAAATACTGAAATGTGAAATAATAATAATAATAATAATAATAATAATAATAATAATAATAATAAAAATAATAATAAAAATAATAATAATAATAATAATACCAACGTTTACCCCTATTATTTTAATTCTGCATATGAAATCCTCCAAGTATATTTAAGACGGCTGATGCTTTTTCAATTATCCACCAAACGTGTGCCAATTTACTTACCTAAATATGACTGTAGGTCGACATTAACTGGTTACGCGATTGATTGATTGACAGATGGGACATACCAGTGTTTACCATTATCAATTTAATTCCGCTTTCCTCATGTGAAGCTCAAAAACTAATATCTCCTTTAATTAATAATAATTTTTCAAAATCTATAATCTTAATTAACTTTTGGATTAACATCTTAAATTAAATCATTCATCTTCAAGAATCCAAGCTCTGATGATGTTCGAAGTTAGCGGACGGAACCGGTCAGCAGTAAGAAGAAAAAAAAACTCTTTTGAAAAATTGAAATGGAAATTTCAACTGCTATTAAAATAAAGCTGAAGAACTTCAAAATATTATTATTATTATTTTTATTATTATTATTATTATTATTATTATTATTATTATTATTATTATTATTATTATTATTATTATTATTATTATTATTATTATTATTATTATTATTATTATATATTATTATATTGTGTGCTCTAACGTCCATGTGGTTGTGTGTGTTCCTACGTACGTGCTTCCGTACTTGCGATAGCGTGCCAGCGTGAGTGTGGTTTTTTTTAATGTCTAAATGGATAGATCGTGGTGTCTGGCATAGAAGGTGGCATTCTATTATCTTTTCAAACTTCTGTGGCTTCCGAGCTTAATAATCTCCCATCCTTGGAATATCATCTCTATAAATCTCGT
>SEYY01023675.1:2500-5000 GCA_009176605.1 Armadillidium nasatum
AAATGAAACTTCAAATTTCATTTTACGTAGAGACGAATTAAGCTTCGTGTAAAATTTTTATTTTATTATATTTATTTATTTAATTTTTTTTCTTATTATTATTAATTATTATCATAAGTCGCCGTTGACTTTCTTTCGTTTGGCCTTTTGCCACTGTATGTGTACCATTTTTATTTTCATTATCATCTACGTTACAAACAGAATGACACACACACACATTCAGTTGACAGAAACTCTATTTCTATAAGAGGTTACGTAGACAGACCATTTTTTTTTAAATTCATTTTTCCGTCTCATATTTTTTGCTGTATTTATATTTTTTTTCCCTTTAGATGGTTCAAAAGTCTCTCTCTCTCTCTCTCTCTCTGTATATATATATATATATATATATATATATATATATATATATATATATATATATATATATATATATATATATATATATATATATATATATATATATATATATATATATATATATATATATATATATATATATATATATATATATATATATATATATATATATATATATATATATATATACGTGGCGAAAGAAGTTAAATTTGCTGATGATGGTTTGATATTGATATTTATGCTAAATATAAAAACAATACATTTATATAAATTGAGATGAAGTTTTCCTTGCATAGTTTTACTCTTTAATTTATTATTATTATTTTTTTTTCATAACCAAACCACTGTGTTAAATTTGAAAGAAAATAAAACCCTGTTTATGAAAGTATCCTCTAAGATTACATCTTAATGCTTTTGAAAAAAAGGTTTTGAAGCAAGTTGACCAGTTTGACAGATATAGAACACATTGATGATGCACATTTTGAATATAATTATAAACATTTATGAGCTATAAAACTAAATATATTGCCAACTCAGGTGGAAAAGACCAGAGCTCCAATATAAACTTTCCTAAATTGAGGAAAATATTCCTTGATCTTAAGCAAATCAAAGGCCGACATGTTCAATACAAGGTGCTCGAAAATGTTCATGTTATGTGGACGTGAGCGAAATAAAGAAATATTGTCCAGACTCTATCAGTGGTGTGCATGTAAAAATTAACATACGGATTAAGATTGGGGGACAAAGAAATTTGCAGAGAAAGGGTAATAAGAAGTGTCACGTGACCTTCTCTTTAGAGGAGGAAGTATAAGACTAGAGTGTCCATTGTAATAGCGATAGAATAAGGAAATTTACGTAATAGTTCGTAGGGCAGAAAAGGATTGGAGAGTCATTGAGAGAAAGAGAGTTGATGAAGGCTGTAAGTAGTAGACTACATCTATTCAAAGGCGATGTGAGTAGGAGTCACACAAGGTATGTGATGCATACTTTATACAAAGACAAACGACTCCATGTAATAAGCAAACAACTTTTTGAGCAACTTCTCAGAGGTTTCTTTTGGAAGATATCTTATGTGATCCAGCCAAAAAGGAGAAAGAAATGAGGAAATGCCAAGAATAGTAAAAACAAATTAAAACTAATTGTGCGAAAGAATATACGAAGAAGATTAATGAAAGAACTGAAATTTTGAGGCATTTGAAACTACCACGTTCTCTTTACACAGATTTAGAAATGGGAGATACATCAAAGGTCAGCTGCACCAAGGACACTCTCATAACATTACTTAATTGTGGTTGGGCTAGACTCTTCTCATTATATAATGAGTTACAAAGAGCAAAAGGATAGAGTAGTCAGTTTAAGATCGGGGAGGCAACGAAGGGTCGGATAAGAAAGGTTACTTATGTAAAGGGGAGGGTTTGGATTAAAATTGGGCAGGGTAGCCTCAAAAGAAAATTTTTTTTTCATCCGATTCTCCTGAAAATTTCTGTATATATAGCTTTCTTCCCGACGAAAAAACTCGATTCCTAACGTTTTTACGAGGGATTTAATGTTTAGCAGTTATTTCGGAATATTTTTTCAAATTCAAATCTATGGTGAAGCCACATAAAAAAAATTTTTGGTCTGAAATTTGGAGGGTATGTTCCTAATTCCATTGACTACAAAAACTATTAAAAGACTTTTGCTATTAAAGTTATACAAAAAATGATATTAGCCCAAGATTGACCCACTATCGAAAAAATTTTGTTTTGAAAAAAAAAAAATCCACCTTTCCGTGGAAAAATATTTTTTAAAAAAAAGTATAACTACTACGTATATAAGATTTGACATACTTATAGAAGAGTGATGGTTCTACAAATGTCTTTCTATACTTTATTCGATCTGATTTGTTTTTTCCGAGATATGACCTCTCAAAAAAGGTCCATTTTTAGAAAATTTGAAAAATTTGAGAGGCTATACCTTCCTTCAAACAAATAGCATTTATTAATGCTCTAAATAAATGTTGTAGACCTATCTCTCCTCTAAACAATGTCCAAATTTAATCAAAATTCCTGAACAGATTTTTTTTAAATAATTTTTTTCTCCGAAAGGGTAACAAATTTTTCAAAAAAAAATTTGACTGATTATACCTCTTTTTTTGGACGTG
>SEYY01023675.1:10000-32500 GCA_009176605.1 Armadillidium nasatum
CGTTGGAAAGAATATTGAGAAAATCTCTGGAAGATTCCCAAAATTCTGATAAATCCCAAATAAATTCTCAAAATTCAAATGACATCGAAAAAACTAAAGAATGGATGGAAGATATGCAAAAGGCTTTCGAGTCAAAATCAGGGTTTTCTTCAGAATTAACTGGAGATCGATCTTCTTTTGCGACAGCTCCTTCTGACATTCCAACTCCACCACCGAAGACTAAAGGAGACAAGAACAAAATCTTCACTCATAAAAAGTCAAACTCAGAGAGTAATATTGATAATGACGACGTCCGAAACGTCCCTTCATTACCTCTACTGGAAAACACACGTGTTTCAGAATCCGATCTAATGTACGCTTACAGTAAACCAGACAAAAGGGAACAAAAATTAAGGGACTCGAACGAGAAGATGAAAAGATCTGTTGATAGTGATACCACCAAGCCAAAAGTAGCTAGTGACCAAAGCGGCAGAGATTCTAGAACAAGTACTACATCCTACCATTCTACAAGACAGTCGGGGGAAGATATGCTCATAGACACAGATTCTACAGACATAGTAATGCCTCTTGACTCATCTACAGCAGATGAGGTAGAGATAAAATAAAGTTCTATTTAAGAGTTTTATTATTATTTTTATTATTATTATTATTATTATTATTATTATTATTATTATTATTATTATTATTATTATTATTATTATTATTATTATTATTATTATTATTATTATTATTATTATTATTATTATTATTATTATTATTATTATTATTATTATAATTATTATTATTAATATTTCTAATTTTATTTCTTCATTTTTTTTATTTTAATATGTGCAATAAATTTATTATTATTTTCTATTCTAATTTCGCAATGTTTTTATACTTATGATTAGAAACATTTAATTGCTTTTATATTTTAATTATTAAATGAAAAAAATATATATATTTGCTTTCTAAGCATTCTGTTTATTAATTTTTTTTAATAAAATTTTTATTATACTTATTTCATTGCAATACGTGTAATAAATATATTTATGTATGTATTTAATTAAGTTCATTGAAGATAATACAAAAAATATCAAAATTCAAAATCTTTTTCATGAATGCACAATTAACTTTATTAAAATCCAATTTCAAAAAAATATGAAAATCTTTTTTTAAAATCCTTCTCAGAGCATTGACCTCGATGACGACAGAGGTTTTGATTCCTCGGAGGGAAAGAACTACAAATGGATCCTGCAGAGCACAGATGATCTCTCCAGCGAAGGAGAGCAAAATACTGAAAAGAGTGACAACGAAATCATTGAAAGTTGGCGCACGGAAGTTAGGTCAGTCTTTTATAACTATATGTATATCAAGGGTGTTACGTATATATATATATATATATATATATATATATATATATATATATATATATATATATATATATATATATATATATATATATATATATATATATATATATATATATATATATATATATATATATATATATATATATATATATATAATTGAAATAAATTTAAAATTTACATCTTGCAATATTTCATGAATTTTGATTCATATTTACTAGTTATAAAATAACATTTTCACCCTTGGCTGACTAGGCCGAAGATCCCTCCCTTAAACACAAGGAGTATTACCCTTTAAAAACACAATAGAAGACAAATAAATGTCCAGGATGGTACATAATAGTATGTATAACCATTGCTCATTCAAAACTAGAAGTTCTTGAAGAGGTGTTGGTGGTGGAAAGCGATCCCGAACCCTGTTCTCCAATATTGACCGCAAGGTTAAATGATTGTGGAGGGCAAGGAAGACATAAGATTTCATCTGCATTCTAATCAAATTAAGATTGGACAACTTGAGCTGTATGAATTAAAACCTTATTAATCTTGATATATGGCGCCAACTACAGGGGAAAATACCTGTACCATATAGGATGAACCTGATTTTAAAAATGTGTATAATTCCTGCCAGCTTGCATTATTGTGCATGGTGATAATTGGGCTGCAGAATAACACGATATGGCTGCCAGGACCATCACGGAACCTCTTCCATACTTTACTAGTGGCATCAGGCAGTCCTGGTCAAAGGAATGCGATGATGTCTTCCTCAACTTAATTCGCTAAGAGGTTGAGGACAATGTGAAGGTCTTTACAAAGGGGTTTTCAACTGCGGCACCCTCATAAATATTCATTCAGCCTATGGCATTTCCTCCCCCGGTTATCCGGCCTATCCGGCTTTTTTTAAGTATCCAGTTTGATAGGGTCATAGCAGAAAAGTAACCGATATCCGGCTCATCCTTAACGAACGCACGCATGCACACATACACACACACACACACACATATATATATATATATATATATATATATATATATATATATATATATATATATATATATATATATATATATATATATATATATATATATATATATATATATATATATATATATATAACCAATTTATTTTTCTTTATTTACTTTTAAATTTTTATGTAGTCTTTTTATTACCAAGATTGGAAATGGAAAAAACAAAATTTTGACTTAAGTTTACCAATGATCCAATTTTTCCTTTTTATTGGCAACATAAATTGAAGATATATATATATATATATATATATATATATATATATATATATATATATATATATATATATATATATATATATATATATATATATATATATATATATATATATGTGAAGATACAATTTTGGTAATTACAATTTTATTCTTTGTTTTGGTATTTTTGGTATTATAGTATGTGGAGGGCAAGACTTGTTGTTTCTCTCTGCCGTGGTGAAGGTCTTGATCAACAAGATTGGGGAACATTTCATCATCTTGTTCAGCATCCTCTGTCCCTCGATATGAAGTTATCCTTACTTCATGCTCGGCGCCTGTGTTCTCTGAATTATGATGTTGGTGTGGCTTTATTAAGAAATGCTCTTCTTCACCTTACAACATTTGGTGAAAATTTAATGAAACCAGAGAAGGAAAGAATGCCAGGATGGAAGACTGTTACGATCGATTCCAATCAACCTTGGGTCTTAATCAAGGTTAATATTGTTGGTTTTAGTTTGCAAACATTTAGTAAATAAATTTGACCCCATTTTTATGTATTATTTTTCTCAGGGATCTCTAGAAATACTGCGAGTGTTTGGATATCAAGTCAGAAGGAACGGAACTCTAAGATACAGGAAAAAATACTCTCCAGAAACATCTGTAATTGCCAGATTAACTTTAGACTTATTAGTTTTGGCTGAAGAATTTCGTCTTTTTTTGAATGGTGCTCATCAGTATTCCAGTTAATATTACTCAACTCTTTACAGCTGCAAGAGATTCTAAACATGACAAAATGCTTAGCATAAATAATGATAGAGATGAATTGGCAACAGAGAATAAAGATGAAACCTCAGTCGAAATAAATTTACCTGAAAACGTTGAACAATTTTCTGGAAACAATAAAAAAGATAGTCCAGAAACGAGCGAACCTTCAGATATTGGTGAGAATAGGACTCCAACTTCCTTTATTCCTTTACCAGTGGGAGCTCCTGCATCTTCCCAAAGTGAAATAGAAACTACTTTAAATAAAGATACACAAACTGTTAAAGAGTCTGATATGAAAATCGAAAATTCAGATAAAGAATGCGGAAGTAGAGAAACCCTTACACCAACTCCGGTTCCCCAAATGGAAGAAAAAACGCAGCCTGGGGAAGATAAAGAATGTTTAGATAATTCCGATGGAAGCGGAAAAACAAAAAGACACTCCAGAAAAACTGATGGAAAAGACAATCCCGAAGAACATGTTTACGAGGAGATTGGAGACATAAAAGATCAAGTTGAAGATCTTAAGAAAAGTGAACTCTCTTCACAAAGTCCTCCTCCTCCTTTACCCCCCAAAACAAAATCTTCACAAGCAGATGATATTTATCCACAAGTGGATTGGTCTTTAAGTTCAAGTTCACAATACAGTTCATTACATGATGGTTCAATGTCTAAAAGGAAAAAAAGAAGAGCTCCTATGCCTCCAAGTTTTTCAAGTGATAGTCAAGATACCATTACCAAGGAGGATTATAGTTCTGTTATTCTACAAGACAAAAAGATCTTGAAAGAAAAAGATGATTCTAATAAGCAAAAATCCATTTTATGAAGAAAGAATTAAACCCTCTGGTTATGTAGGTAAGAATCCATTTTATGAAGATTTGGATGCGAATCAAAAAACAGACAAAAGTATAAATAGACTGGATGAAACTCAAGTAGAATCAGTTGCTGAGTCTGAAATAAAATCTGCTGAGTCTGAAATAAAATCTCAACTCACTGACTCTAAAGATAATAGCATTGTGAAACCTTCCCTTCTGTCTACTTCTACTGAAGACTTAAGTGAGACATGTTCTGCATTCAGTTTACCAGCTGGTGTTCGACCAGAAAGGAAGAAAAAGAATAAAGGTGTAAAGAACTTGAAAACGCTCAGCGGTGAGGGTAATAAAGAAAATAATGTCTCCAGAGATGTAGATTTAGAAAATTCAACAAAGAACGATGAAAAATTAAAAGCAGATTCAAGATTAATTGAAAAATACCAAATTAAGGAAAAAAACGTCGAAAGGGAACATTCAATGCGACTCTCAGGTTGTTGTTCCCACTAAGGAGAACACTGAGGGACGTAAAGAGATTTTACACGTGCAAGATAATCAGAAAAAAGATGTTATAATAAAGAAAATTTTCATTACTTATGATATTAGTTTAGACGATTCTAAAGAAGATCTTAGCAAACAAAAACAATCTAAGGCTATCACTAAAAACGAAACTCTCTCTAAAAACATTGTGATAAACGAAGACTTAAAAAAATCAAGCGATTCAAAAGACCTACAGACAATATCCACTGGGGCTCTCAAAACAGTTACCAATGATGATCGAGGTACAATTTTACCTCAAAGTGCAACAACATCTAGACCAAATATAAGCGTTAATAAAGAAGAAATTCCTCCAATTCCACCACCAAAACCTGCATTAAGGTTGATTGATGATATCCCCTATATAGATTGTAATGATGTAAAGAGTTACAGACAAAGTCAAATTAGGAACGAAAGACAGCAACCTCCACATTATGGATTAGCAGAATTGATACCAAGCGAAACTTACAAGCCCTCCTGCCTCTGATAAAATTGAAGGGAAAACTTCCTTTTTTAAAGCTTTCATCATTTGTACCCTTTATTGATGAAGCCGAATTTTCACCAGAAACCACTTCTAATACTCCTCCACCTACCCCTCCACTTCCACCCCCATCCCCGCCACAATTGTTATCAATGTCTCTTCCATTTATTGATTCTGAAGATCAAGAAACATCTGAGGCTGAAATTGAAGACCATAGAATTATTTCATCTAACGATCTTGCTGAAATACATGGTCCAGAATCAATCTCCAAAGAAAATTATAAAAATGAGACAAACCAAGCTCCAAAATCACAATCGCCTTCTTCTTATGATGATGAGTCAAAAAGCACCGAGAAGAATATTATTCTGAGTACCCCCAAGTCCGAAGAAGAACCTTCTAATCCCCAGGTGCCCGTCGTTCCACCATCTCCTCCCACATTCTCCCCCTCCTTCTCCTCCTCCAACGCTATTTACCTTACAGCTTAGTAAAGAGGAATCATCACTAAAACCTGATTCGACAGACGCACTAAATAAAGAAAGGGTATTGTCCCATGAATCTCAAAGTCCTGACAGAAGTCAACATACTGAAAAAGAGAATTTAGACAATGTAGTAAATATCCATGAAAACGAAATACATGAAAATACAGATATAGTTGACAATTTTAAAATTACGGCTGAAAAAAATAAGATACAAGAATTAGGTAACACTGAGACTCAAATATGCAACATTGATGAAGAAAGAAATAAAAATAATCTTGAAAACTCTCCCGATGATACTAAAAGTTCAAAAGGTTTATATAATTCTAATCAAACCGATGTTGCTAGAATTGAAAATGACAAATTTTCTGATAGTGACATTGATATAAATGACGTCAGCAAGAACAAGCATGGAAATTTAATTGAAGAAGGTGATGATGATACTGAACATAAATCAATGATATTATTTGAAACGGACAAAGACAATAAGAGTAAGATTTTGCAATCAGATAATCAAGAACACGAGTATGAACTTTCCGAACCTGTTAATGTCAATACTGAAGAAAGGTATGAAATTCCAGAGCTTCTAGGGTGTACTAAATCTTCAGACAGAAAGGTAAATGCATTTGGAAATTATATATTTTGAGAGAACATAAAATTATTAATAAATTCTTTTACGGAATAAATTTTTAAATGTTTTACAGATTTCAAAACTATCAACGAATAATGATGTAGCAAATTTAACATCGGAGACTAAACATACTGATTTTCAACCTAAAAGACCACCTCGCTCTCTGTTTGTTGGTAAACCACCGCCACTACCACCAAAACCAGAAAAGTTTTTTCCACCGACTTTACCACCTAAAACAGAATCATTCAAATCACAGAAATCTACATCGATACCTTCATCTCTACCTTCAACATTAACGAAGGTGCATAACAGTAAACTAAATTCTGGAAAAAGAGTAGAACCGTCTCCTTTGGCCATTCCAGATATGTATAAATCACTACCAGGAAACTTAGGTAAAGCTTCTCAATCGAGTTCTACAAATGGAACTCCTCAAAAGAGAGGTATTATAAGAACTTCATCAGACGCAACGGCAAAGGGACTACCAAAGTCACAAAAACCCTCGTCTGAATGTGTGTCTCTACCGTCTTCTCCGAAACCTCACAAAACATCTTTTAAGAGTCAGCAGAAAAAAGAAAAAGAAAGGTCTTGGCCTTTCCTCTTATGCGATTGCGTCCATCCTACAAATAGCAATGATGATATAAAATATATTATTAAATAAATATTATGTCGGTAATTCAATAACCACCTGAATAATAATAATAATAATAATAATAATAATAATAATAATAATAATAATAATAATAATAATAATAATAATAATAATAATAATAAATAAAAATAATAAATAAATAAATAATAGCAAAAATAATAATAATAATATTAATATATAACAATTTCAATTTTTCCTTTTGCACAAATTATATATATATATATATATATATATATATATATATATATATATATATATATATATATATATATATATATATATATATATATATATATATATATATATATATATATATATTATATATACTTTAAATTTAACTTCATCTTCTGTGTTTGTTTGTCTATAAGTTCATTGTAAGGGATTGTAAAGTTTCTCTAATAAATGATATTATTAATAAATTATTATTAATAATTAATTATTATTAATAATAAATTATTATTAATAAATATTATTAGGTAAACTTTGGGGATTGTTAGTTTCGATGTCATCGGATATAAGTGAGTGAAATTTGTGTGTGTGTGTGTGTGTGTATGTGTGTGTGTGTATGTGTGTGTGTGTATGTATGCATGTGTGTGTGTAGGTGTGTGTGCGCGTATGTCAATGGGTGTGCAAAATTCTTTGTACTTGTGTCTTTGTATATTGTGTTTTATATATATATATATATATATATATATATATATATATATATATATATATATATATATATATATATATATATATATATATATATATATATATATATATATATATATATATATATATATATATATATTTAAAACATTTTTTATTGAGATGTTTCATAAATTAATTTTTTTTTTTAATTTATATATTTTTTTCAGATCTTATTATTATAATAACTATAATACAACTAACTCATGAGTATATATATATCACCCTCGCTATTACCATTATTATTATTACTATTATTATTATTATTATTATTATTATTAATTATTATTATTATTACCATAATTTAATTGAACTGATTTCTAAAATTATAATATATATATATATATATATATATATATATATATATATATATATATATATATATATATATATATATATATATATATATATATATATATATATATATATATATATATATATATATACATACATATATATATATATATATATATTATATATATATATATATATATATATATATATATATATATATATATATATATATATATATATATATATATATATATATATATATATATATATATATATATTATTATATTATTATATTATTATTATTATTATTATTATTATTATTATTATTATTATTATTATTATTATTATTATTATTATTATTATTATTATTATTAGTTATTTTATTATTTTATTATTTTTATTTATTATAATTAAATATTATATATATATATATATATATATATATATATATATATATATATATATATATATATATATATATATATATATATATATATATATATATATATATATATATATATATATATATATGCTTGTTTTAGGGAATAATAAATCTTTAAATTTTCTTTCTCATTTCCACTGTATAAAAATGTGAATATATACATTACACTCCTCACTTCATACATTCACACTTCACTTCATATGTATATATATAAAGTAAAAAAGGCGCAAAGAGATTGACTCACAACAAGGAACAGGAAGGTTAAAGGTGTTGTTGCTTTTTTTTTCAGAGAATTTGGCAGAATCTACTTCTAATCCTACTGTCCTAAATTTGGCATCAAGAACGATCAATTATAGCAAGGAGGATCATCCAAAATCTCAATTTTGCAGCAGTTCTGGATAGAACTTCAACATTATTACGCTAAGGAGACTCACATTGACGATCATGGACTCACTACTTCAGGAGTGGAGTTAACTTCTGTCATCTTGTTGAAATCAAGTCCCCATCATTCAAGAAAGAAATCCAGGAAGAACCTGGCAGCTAGAATCAAGATCAATTTTAAATCCCTAAACACCACTTGTAATCTACTTTTGGTGGGAAATTCTTTCCAGATTCAAAGGGAAGGAAAATCGGATTGGGTAGTAAGCTCGTTAGCAGAAAATATTTTCAGAAGTTGTTATCAATTCTAAAAATCCCTAAGAGCACGAGATCGCAGATGGCTGGAACTGTTCAGAAAGTACTCGAAGATTGCCTGAAATTTTAACCATGGATTGTCGGTCTCTGTTTTGACACAACATATATATATATAATATATATATATATATATATATATATATATATATATATATATATATATATATATATATATATATATATATATATATATATATTATAATTATATATATATATATATATATATATATTATATATATAATATATATATATATATATATATATATATATATATATATATATATATATATATATATATATATATATATATATATATATATATATATATTCTCCTCCAGGCTAGCAACAACATTTAATGGAATTTGTAATTACCTCGATTTGTTCTTCAAATCTTTTGGCCAGGAATTGCGAATCTTCGATCGCGTCAAATCTCAAGTCCATCGAAAGTGGAAGCGCCCGTTAATGCCCTGAAACTGTTGGAGGACCTAAAGCAGGATATGTCATGGATCATGATGCTGGTACTACATCATTGACAATGTTCCTGGATCATTTGTGGTACTTATGTGAAGATTTAGCCAGATCCGCTATATGTGGTCTTCTAAAACCAATGTTCCATAATCTGCACAATGAAACTGAAAACCCAAAGGATCTTCGTCGTATGGCAGGTAAGATGGTTGCGACCATCAGACTGAATTTGAGCAATTTGATCATAAAAAGTATTCAAAACCTTTCTTTCCTTTGCTCGAAGTTGACAATTTCAAAAAGGTTAAAAAATCTTGAAGGATGTGCACTAATTTTATATCTGTGGACGATGTGGACGAAGGATGAAGACGGTGGTGGTGCGATAGGGTTGTCATCTATAAAGATACGTAGCCCGATACAATTATCCATATTGCTGCCTCACGAACGTTCCCGTTCTTACGCCCATACGTTACATGTCAGCCTGTTGGCAATATGGATAACACAACATTTTCCCTGATTCAATAAAAGTGTTCTGTTATACGTATACCCTGTGCTTGCTTGTTATATTACTGTTGGGGAAGATACCTCAGTATCTGCAGTTGCTACGCGAGCTACAGTTCTGCCAAACGCATCATCATAATTTTACAGCTGTTACAAAGCGGTCATCGTGGTTACGCAGGCCTGCCTAGCGTATATTCAATCCTTCTACCAATTGCTATATATTACGTATAACTGCAAGGAAGTTGTAATCTGTATTTTCTACTTAAAAGGCGCATATCACGTCCTTGGTTCATTAAACATGATTTGTTCAGCACAGCGTGTTGTCAGTATAATAGCCACTCGATCTTGCGGAAAAGCAATTTTTATTTCTACTCAATTAATAATAATAATAATAATAATATTAATAATAATAATAATATTAATAATAATAATAATAATAATAATAATAATAATAATAATAATAATAATAATAATAATAGTAAAAAATTTAAAAATGTGACAAACTTCAGTTGAGAAGCTTTCGTTCTACAGAAATTAACAGTTTTCTTTTATGCAAGATTTTGGTATTGGTCATTTTTTACCGATACCGATACTTGCAAATTTTTACATACCGATACCCGATACCATAAAATTTGCCGATACCGATGATACTTCACCCCATCTAATATATATATATATATATATATATATATATATATATATATATATATATATATATATATATATATATATATATATATATATATATATATATATATATATATATATATATATATATATATATATATATATATATATATATTGGATAGATATGAAAGAAGGAAGCTCACACGATCAATTAAAGGAAAAAAAACATTAATAAATACAATTTAAAAAGACGATACATCCGTGAGCCTTTGTAAACAAAGAGCCTCTCTCAAATCTCTTTCTATACAAGATAAAAAATTTAGCTCGTGCTACCAAGGACCCACGAAATATTATTTTCATGGGTCCTTGGTAGCATTGGTCCTTTTTATATTAAATATAAAAAAAAAAAACAAAAAAAAGTCAGTCGTAGTTTATTTTATTTATTTTATTTCCTTTCTTTCGTTATAGTTTGTTTTTCGTACGAATTATTTTGAGACAGCAAAATATTATGAAGAAAATTTAAAAAAAGTAAAATTAGCTAACACACACACACACCCATATATATATATATATATATATATATATATATATATATATATATATATATATATATATATATATATATATATATATATATATATATATATATATATATATATAGTATGTATGTGTATGTGTGTGTATGTGTGTGTGTGTGTGTGTGTGTGTGTGTGTGTGTGTGTGTGTGTGTGTTTGTACATGAACGAACAGTTGCAATGAGATGTTTGGTTTGAAAAGCGAATGATGTTGCTGATGTCATCATGGTTTGAAAAAAATACTTTCAAACCTAAAATTGAATCTTCCATTTATTTTATTTATATATTGTTGAATACTTATTTTATTGACTTCTTTTTCCAACAACATCTCAAATTTGTTCTTTCAATATTTGAATTACTTAAATGAAAAATAATATAAATAAATATAAAAATTTTAAAGGTGAAATTTCCATTTAAAGGGATTTGGAATCATTTCTTCCTTCGAAAATCTTTAGAATTTTTTGAACCTTCTCTAGACAAAAAAAAAAAAATAAAAAAATAAAAAAAATAAAAAATAAAAAGATTCAAAAGATTTTCAAAAATTGACATTTTTTTTATTTCCGAAATGAAATTTTTTTTTTTTTTTTTTTTTTTTTTTTTTTTAAAAAAATTTATATATATATATATATATATATATATAAATATATAATATATATATATATATATATATATATATATATATATATATATATATATATATATATATATATATATATATATATATATATATATATATTATTGTTTTTATAAAAAAAAAAAAATTTTTACTTAAAAAAATTTTTTTCGCGCATAATTAGTTGGCTTAATTTAAATTCTATTTTAATAAAAAAATTATATATATATATATATATATATATATATATATATATATATATATATATATATATATATATATATATATATATATATATATATATATATATATATATATATATATATATATATATATATTCTAATTCAATTTATTCAGGTGAAAATTTGTCAATCATTTTTTCCCTTCCAGCTACAATTTTTATTCCATTAAATATTTTTTAAATTAATAAAAATTAATTTTATTTACAATTTACAATGACCGTGGCACAACGGTATTGCGAGTGACAAATCCTTTAAATCTCAGGTTCGATCTCTCATGTTCTTAGAAAGTTCCCCTCCTGAAATAGGGCAATGCCCGTGAGGTAAGAATTAGAAAAAAAAAAAAAAACTGAAATAAACTGATGTTCTACCTTTGTAATCACTCATCAATAACTCCGCCATTTTGTAATTGATAACTTACAAGCAACACCGCCATTTTAATATTAATATTTCTTTAATATATTTTTTTGGCAAATGACCAAATATTTTCTCAAGGGAAGGACACTCTAATGACATTCTTTTTCATTTCTTAGCTTGTAAATCCTTTGAAAAGTTCAAAAAATATGAGTATTAAATAATAGATTTAGTTTTTTATGTATTGTAATATCTTTATTTATATTTACATTGTATCTAAGTTTTCTTTTATTTGAAATTTAACCTTGATGTTATTACGCACTATTACCCCTGAAAGAGGAAACACTGTTTATGATATTGTTTTTAGAGGTCGATATAACTTTTATATATATATATATATATATATATATATATATATATATATATATATATATATATATATATATATATATATATATATATATATATATATATATATATATATATATATATATATATATATATATATATATATATATATATATATATATATATATATGATCCACTGCCAGATAGGCTTAACGGTCTTTTCTGTAATTGCGCTCAAAGTTGAAATCTCAGGGACCTTCCTGACCTTTTTTGATGGTTCACGGAGATGCACGGACCCCATTCCCCCAGATTCGAGAAAAATTTCAACCGGATTGAACCTCAAAAAAATAAAAGGTCAGGAAAGATTGTGAGGAAGTCGTATCAATCCCGAAAGCTCAGGGAACTTCCTGACACCGATTTTGGGGGGTTCAGGGGGCCACCCAGGGCCTCTTCCCTAGACTACAGTTTAGTTTTAATGGATTGAACTCCCCAAAATGGTGTCAGGAAAGAACGTGAGCTGCATTTGAGCGGAATGATTTGCAATTGCAAATCAAAATCCCGTTAGACTTATTTGGCAGTGAATTGTGCCCCTTTTTAAAAAAAAAATGGTTTCGGAGAATAGGAACCCGTTTTGAAGTAGAGGAACCATTTCTGGAGAAAAAGAACCATATTCGGAAAAGAAGAACACGTTTTGAACGAAAGAACCAAATTCGGTTTACAGGGACCACATGTGGAACAGCAAGATATTCGTTTTGGAAAAAAAGAACTACATTCTGAGAAAAGGAATCTGATTCGAAGAAAGTAATCAGATTTAGCCAAAAAAAAAAAAAAAAAAAAAAAAAAGTTAGAATTTGAGAGAAAAAAAAAGAAAATCAATTTCGGAAAAAATTAACCAAAATTGGAGAGCAGCAACCAGGTCATAAGGATTTAAAGATTAAGCAAGATCAGTAGAAAAGGATCAAATTACAAAGAAACTAAACCCGATTCGGCCATAAAATGGAGCAAAGCTCAATCCGAACAAAGTTATAAAATGTTTAAATGACAAAGAAATGAAGCAAAACTCAATCCACCTTTTAATCCAAAGTAAAACGATGTTATAAAATGTTTAAATGACCATAAAATGAAGCAAAGCTCAATCCACCTTTTAATCCAAAGCAGAACGAATTTATAAAATGCTCATGATTTATAATCCATTTTGCTGGTACTCGATCGGAATGTTATTTAATACGATTCCGATCGCAGAACTCTCTGTTTATGCATTCAAAAAGCACTAAATCCATTAAACTGGATTAAGCATTGGAAATTTTTAAAACTTTATAACGGATGCGATTCATGAGCTTAGCTTGCCAACCTGTAAGAATAATCTCACATACATACATATATATATATATATATATATATATATATATATATATATATATATATATATATATATATATATATATATATATATATATATATATATATATATATATATATATATATATATATATATATATATATATATATATATCGATTTAATGATTAATGAATATTTGATCTGCCAGATGTTAGCAGACTATTATAATATATATATATATATATATATATATATATATATATATATATATATATATATATATATATATATATATATATATATATATATATATATATATATATATATATGTGTGTGTGTGTGTGTGTGTGTGTGTGTGTGTGAGTGTGTGTGTGAGCGCTCACGTAGAGCATTAAACCACCCCTTGAGAGTCGTTCGAAAATGCAATTCTTGTGAGATAAGTTTTAAGAAAAGAAAGTAAATTTTTTTTTTTTCTTATTTTCAGCATTGTTCTTGAAAGAGTTTCCTTCCATTCCATCTCTATATATTTAAACAAATATATTTAAAATATTGTTTAAACAACAGAAGATAATGATTTTAATCGAAGACTATCTTCATGAATGTGAGTGCAAATGATATGGAATGGCGAAGATTGCATGCAGACGTTTTTCAATCAGTAACATCATCGCTGTTAATTTTCTTTTTCTCTCTCTCTCTCTCTCATATATATATATATATATATATATATATATATATATATATATATATATATATATATATATATATATATATATATATATATATATATATATATATATATATATATATATATATATATATATATATATATATATATAGAAAAGGCTAGATAGATAGATCAATAGAGTAAATTGATGGATAAATAGAAACTGCAGTTCAATAAAATAAGCATATTAAATAAATAAATAAATAAATAAATAAATAAAAAATAAGTAAATAAATAAAAATTCTATAAACATAAACTTTCCATAATCTTGAAAATATTGGCAAAAATCCTCAATTAAAAAGTTTCTAAGCTTCACATTTTTCGTTATATTTTTATACTTTTTTTTAAAGGCATTATAAAAAATAAACCAAAACTAATCCTATTTCTTTAAGTACGTCGTAATTAGCTGTAAAATCACCAATTATCTAAGAAATAATTGCTGTTTTTCTCTTAAAATGGTAAAAGGTCCCTATGTTCGGGGTTTGAGGTACTAATAATTGAATAAGCATCATCATCGTCATAGAGCGTGTAGAGGCTAAAGAATTTTATGCCCTAGACGTTATCTCATTTGTCAACATGGCTGTTCATGTTAAGGATTACCACCTTTGGTAGTTCAAACATCACCAGCTCGACTTTTTCCTGAAAGTATTTCTTATCAATGTCCTACTTGTTCATTAAGAAAAGCTTTACTAAGAAAAATTTCTAGCATTACCGAAGTTTCAGAAAGTTCAGAAGTAAGTGAAAGTGAGAAAAGACGCAGACGTAGGAGAAAAGAAAAAAGTAAAATAAGGAGGGAAAGAGAAAGATACGAGACATACAAAACCCCAAAATTTAAACCTGAAATGTCGTCATCCGAAAGGGAGGAGGAACTGGAATCTGATCTTATAAGGAGACGAGAAAGACGTAGGAAAAGATTATCTGAAAGAGCAAAATCTGAAAGAATGAGAAGGAAGACAAAAGATGTTGAAAAATCAAGAACAATTTCCTTAAGAGAAAAATTAAGATCATCAAGAAAGTACAAAGAGTTCTCTTTAAGAGATGCTACACCTAAGATTTCTAGAAGGTCGAAATCAACGTAGATGTTAAAACCATCGGAAAGAAAGAGTGAAATAGAAATGTTATTGAAAAGCAAGAAGGTCAAAGAAAAATAGAAAGACGAACTTTCCGAAAGAGGTTTAAAACTACTTGAAGAAAAGAGAAAACGTACATCTGAAATGACAGTTCCTTCCAAAAGTTGTAAAGAAAAAAGAGAGGATATAAAAACCGCTGAAAAAATAGAGAAGCCCCGAAAAAGAAAAGTAAAGCGAAAAACTAAAATATCTGGAAGGACAAGAACATCTGACGTTTCTCTTACATCCATTTCTTATCGCGAAGAGAGAGAGAAGACGAAAACTGCCGATAAAATTAAGAAATCTGATAAAAGAACAAAAGCATCTGAAATATCGGAAAGAAAGCGAATTTCAAAATCGGAAGTTCCCTATGGAAGTTACAAAGAAGAAAAAGAAAGAGTAAAAACTGCCGAAAAAATAGAGAAACCAACAGAAAGAAAATCAAAACATACCTCTATAACTTACCGAGAAGAAGAGGAGAAGATAAAAACTGCCGAAAAAATAAAGAAACCTCGAGAAAGAACAAAAACATCTGAAATATCTGAAAGGAAGAGAAAATCAGAAATTGAAGTTCCATCAATAAGTTACAAAGAAGAAAAAGAAAGGATAAAAACTGCCGAAAAAATTAAGAAATCTCGGGAAAGAAGAACAAAATCACCTGAAAAATCTGAAAGGAAGCGAATATCAGAAGGGGAAGTTCCATCAATAAGTTACAAAGAAGAAAAAGAAAGGGTAAAAACTGCCGAAAAAATTAAGAAATCTCGGGAAAGAAGAACAAAATCACCTGAAATATCTGAAAGGAAGCGAATATCAGAAGGGGAAGTTCCATCAATAAGTTACAAAGAAGAAAAAGAAAGGGTAAAAACTGCCGAAAAAATTGAGAAATCTCGGGAAAGAAGAACATAAATCACCTGAAATATCTAAAAGAAAGCGAACATCAGAAGGGGAAGTTCCATCAATAAGTTACAAAGAAGAAAAAGAAAGGATAAAAACTGCTGAAAAAATGAAACCCCGAGAAAGAAGAACAAAAACATCTGAAATATCTAAAAGAAAGCGAACATCAGAAGGGGAAGTTCCATCAATAAGTTACAAAGAAGAAAAAGAAAGGGTAAAAACTGCCGAAAAAATTGAGAAATCTCGGGAAAGAAGAACAAAATCACCCTAAATATCTGAAAGGAAGCGAACATCAGAAGGGGATGTTCCATCAATAAGTTACAAAGAAGAAAAAGAAAGGATAAAAACTGCAGAAAAAATTAAGAAACCACGGGAAAGAAGAACAAAATCACCTGAAAAATCTGAAAGGAAACGAATATCAGAAGGGGAAGTTCCATCAATAAGTTACAAAGAAGAAAAAGAAGGGGTAAAAACTGCCGAAAAAATTGAGAAATCTCGGGAAAGAAGAACAAAATCACCTGAAATATCTAAAAGAAAGCGAACATCAGAAGGTGAAGTTCCATCAATAAGTTACAAAGGAGAAAAAGAAAGGATAAAAACTGCTGAAAAATTGAAACCCCGAGAAAGAAGAACAAAAACATCCGAAATATCTGAAAGGAAGCGAACATCAGAACGGGAAGTTCCATCAATAAGTTACAAAGAAGAAAAAGAAAGGATAAAAACTGCTGAAAAAATGAAACCCCGAGAAAGAAGAACAAAAACACCTGAAATATCTGAAAGGAAGAGAAAATCAGAAAGGGAAGTTCCATCAATAAGTTACAAAGAAGAAAAAGAAATTATAAAAACTGCAGAAAAAATTAAGAAACCACGGGAAAGAAGAACAAAATCACCTGAAATATCTGAAAGGAAGCGAATATCAGAATAGGAAGTTACATCAATAAGTTACAAAGAAGAAAAAGAAAGGATAAAAACTGCTGAAATAATAGAGAAACCCACAAAACGGATATCAAGAACAACAGTACAATCTGAAAGGAAGCACAAATCAAAATCAGAGATTCCTTCAAAAAGTTACAAAGAAGAAAAAGAAGAAATAATATCAACCGAAGAAAGAAAGAAATCCTTGGAAGGAAGAACAAGAGCAAGTAAAATTTCTGAAAGAAAGCGAATCTCAGAATCTAAGTTTCCTTCTATAAGTTACCGGGAAGAAAGAGAAAAGATAAAAACAGCTGAATTAGAGAAACGTAAAAAAAGAACAAAGCGAACCAAAATATCTCATAGAACAAGAGCATCAGAAATACCTCTTACTTCCATAAGTTACAGGGAAGAAGATGAGGAGAAAAAAACTGCCCAAAAAATTAAGAGACCTCGAAAAAGAACAAAAGGAATTGTAATATCAAAGTTGAAAATTTCTACCAAAAAGAGGACACCTTTGAGTAGAACAGGAGCAAGTAAAATTTCTGAAAGAAAGAAACCCTCAGAATCTAAAGTTCCATCCATAAGTTACAAAGAAGAAAAAGAGGAGATAAAAACTGCAGAAAAGTTAGAAATACCCCGAAGAACAAGAACAAAATCAACTGAAAGAGGTGAAAGGACCCTGACTTCAGAAATGCCTTTAACTTCTATAAGTTACCGAGAAGAGAGAGAAAGAACTAAAACTGCTGAAAAATTAAAGAAACCTCGAAAAAGGACAACAAAACGAACTAAAATACCTGAGAAGAAACGAAGAGAAAGAAGAACACCTAGAACGAAAACTAGACCAAAATTAAAAACAAAAGAGCGAGTTTCAAAGGAATTTCCTCTCGTATCCGAAAAACGAAGGTCTGAACTTGAAACAATATCTAAATATAAAAGATCAGAAAGAAGAACGGCGGAGAAAGAATCAACTGAAGAGTTTACAGACGTAGGAACTGCAACAAAACCTAAATCAAAGCGTAGTTCAAAACTAGAGGATAAAGAAGATATCTGTGAGGAGAGTGTTAAACCTTTATCTCTTAAACCAACAAAGAAAACTGATAAGAGGAAAATAAAAACTGGTGAAGAACACATTTATGACCAAGTGCGAGAAGAAAAATCAGAAGCCACCTAATATGAACCAATCGCAAGTTTAGAACCTAAAACTTTTAAAATAAAAGAAAAACCAGAGGAAGAAGGGATAAAATATACAAGAGAAACTTTAAAGAAGATTAAAACGAAGTCAGAGGAAGAGAAATTAGAACTTCCAAAAATAAAGAAAAAAGAAACTGAACCTTCTCGTACTTACAAAGAAGATGAAAAGGAGTCAACGCGTTACGCTGAAAAAATCAAGAAAAAGTCAAAAAGAATTTCCAAAGAGATTTCAAGTACAGATAAATTAAAAACTCGAATAAAAAGAAGAACGAAAAGAAGGAAGCCAACAGTAACTAAGAAAAGAATATCAAGCAAAGAGTTGAAAAGAAGAAAAAAGTATTTGTACTGTTTGGAAACCAAAAACGGATACATTATGGCTCAAAATATGTGCGTCCACTTGTGGGGCAATATCGAATGTCATTGCAGAAGTAGCTTTGATATTAATGAAATGGCGGATATATTTGAACTAAATGGCCGGCATATCTGTTGCGCAGAAGACTGCCCTTGCCAAAGGTTCTATAGTAAGAAATACGAAAGATATGAGTTATGACTTTTTCTAAAAAAAAATATCTACAATATTATTAGTATCGTTTAAGGTCAATTGTTATAACAACAAAATGAATTCAAAATGGTAGAGAAAATTAAAGTAAAAAGGGGTTGTTACTTTAAGATATAAGAAAAGAAATAACTAAAGCTTACGACATGTTTTGCGTTTATTATTTGGATTACTAAAGGCTAAAAATTATAATGGTAAAAAAAAAATTTTTGGAAATTTAATTTTAGGCGAATTGCTTTCAATTTTTGTTACATAATTTTCGTTCAATATGACAGATGAGAATATTATAGTTACTTATTATATTTTTCGTTTTTTTTTCCTCTGTCTGATACATAAAGACTAAGTGTGTGTGTGTGTGTGTGTGTGTGTGTGTGTGTGTGTGTGTGTGTGTGTGTGTGTGTGTGTGTGTGTGTGTGTGTGTTTTCTATGCTCGAAAACAAAGACAAATGATATTTATTTTCTTTCTAGGTGTTTGCTTTACAAACTCATGCAAACGTGACTCTTTGTTATGTAAAGCTGACTTAGATATATAAAATTCGGCTTTGTTTAGGAATAGCGACATTTCTATATGAATTATTTTAAATGGTAAGCAATTTATATATATATATATATATATATATATATATATATATATATATATATATATATATATATATATATATATATATATATATATATATATATATATATATATATATATATATCTACAACCTTTCCCACAATCGTGTGGTGGTGTCGATAGTAGGCCACATCTACTCAAACACTCACCCCATCACTAATATATATATATATATATATATATATATTATATATATATATATATATATATATATATATATATATATATATATATATATATATATATATATATATATATATATATATATATATATATATATATATATATATATATATATATATATATATATATATATATATATATATATATATATATATATATATATATATATATATATATATATATAGATATAAATGATGATGAAAGAATATAGGTAGATCTACTTAGCAGAGAAAGGAGACTCTTCTTGAAGATGAAAAGCTCAATTTAAAGGAGGGTAAAGAGATGCTTAAGAAGCTACAAAGAAGGTAAAAGCAATGTTAAGGGTAGTCAAATAATGTAAAAGGAGTGTTAAGAATGTATGGAAAATTGAAAAAAAAGAATCAATTTAATTACGTTTTGAATGATGGATGTTGTGAGTGTGAAGAAATTTGTTTTTTTTTTTTTTTTTTTTTTTTTGTTAAAGCTTCGGTAATTTATGAATTTAAATGTCTTTATAATTATTATTATTATTATTATTAGTATTATTAGTAGGTAGTAGTAGTAGTAGTAGTAATAGTAGTAGTAGTTGTATAAAGATATTTATTATTGTTATTATTATTATTATTTCAAGATTGAGAATGATTTTTGAATTAGGTTTGCTGACGTAAAGACAATAGAATCATCAGAATTCTTTTTAGCTGGAGAATACTCAATTTGACAGTCGACGAACGGAAGAAGGATAGGTTGTTGGATGTAGAGAAGCAAAATTGAGATAGAAGGAAGGCCAAAAAAAAGTGGAAATTATTTAAAGGTATGATTGAGAAAAGTGCTATGGAAATAGTTGATTAGAAAAATGAACTGAAAGATATAATAAATGTTGCAGAGTGCAAAGTCTAAAGAGAAAGGATAAATTTTTTTTTTTAAATATGTTCAACCAAGTTATTTTTTTCTAAATTTAAAATTTAACCTATATCTTTATTTAAAAGAATTTAAAAAAGAAAAGAACGATTTTAACTCTACATTCTATATAAGATATGATGATGATATGTTATCTATATTTATGACATCCCTTAAATCCTAAACAGATTACAACAAATATTTAGCTTGAAAGTTCTCAAATCTATGAAAAGTGTTTTCTTCGTATCAAAAGTAAAACTTTATAATTGATTTACATTAATAAGCATACGCGTTATGCGGATAATACCCTACTATATTCAGATTCCTAATTCTTAATATCTGCATTAAAAAAAATAACTCTTAGCCATAGAGCTTACAATCAACGCTATGATAAGAAATCCTTTGTTATAAAATTAGAAGGATCAGATAAAACTAAATTGGTTGCAAATATACCTTACCTTTAACCGAGAATTTAACAAAATTGTTACTAAGTTTTGTAAAAATACAAAATAAAATATTGAGAAGAAACAAGATAATAATTTAAAAATTTACCACTAAAACTTCGAAGAAAGATGATTTTGATAAAAGAAGAAAATAGTCTACCATCATATTTTGGAAACCCACATCAAACCACCAGTAATCGGAAACTCATATTAGTATTTTATAAAACGGAAACAACTCTTCATGTTGATTAACGATATTCCATATCAGATAATCATCACGTTGGTCAGATAGTCATCACGTTGCGTAACAGTTCCATTGCCCTGATTCTTAACGGTCTAAGAACGAATATTGGATACACGGTGAACAAAATGCATGCGTGGTATGTTTTGTGTATGCATTTATTCCCATATATATATATATATATATATATATATATATATATATATATATATATAATATATATATATATATATATATATATATATATATATATATATATATATATATATATATGGTTTTCAGAGGTTTTTCACCTCTGTGTGTGTGATAGTATTTATGAATGATTTGATGATTGTTATGAATGTGTTGTGATTATGGGTCTGGATCCGTAAGCATTAACACTAACTACACAGTTGTTACATTAAATGTCAGCACCAATCAGATTTGGATTTCATATCATATGTTTAACATATCTTTGTACAAATTCATGCAACTACTTATCCAGTTTACATAATTTTTTGTTAATTTATACAACCTCTCCTCCTTAGTAGCTATGTAGTAGACGTTCCTTCTTGTCGTGTTTTAATTTACTGTGTATTAGTTTATTTACCTTATTTATTTATCATTTATAGTGTTAATTTTAATGCCGTTTATATAAAAAATGTAATTAATTGTTCTTTTC
>SEYY01023675.1:37500-57500 GCA_009176605.1 Armadillidium nasatum
AAAAGTTTCAAAATCGTTCTTTTTACTTGTTTTAATCCTCGAACATTTTTTATCTCAAAAAATTGCTACATTAAACTTTTAGAATAAATAAGAAAATTCTCATTTTTTTCGTTCAAAAAAGACATGAGAGTTAAGAGGATATATATATATATATATATATATATATATATATATATATATATATATATATATATATATATATATATATATATATATATATATATATATATATATATATATATATATATACTGTGTGTGTGTAAGGGTGATTATTCTTTTGTATAAGATACTCGATAGCTTTAGTGTATAGTGAGAATTGAGAATGTTAAACCATTTAAGCAAACCAGCAATAATAATAATAATAATAATAATAATAATAATAATAATAATAATAATAATAATAATAATAATAATAATAATAATAAAAAAATAATAATAATAATAAATAAATAAATAACAGAATATAGGCTTTAGGGTCTATGGAAAGTTTTGTTGATATGAAACTGTTGGTTTAGTGTAGCGTGGTACGAAATATATCTACATTTTCTAAATTGAATGGTAATATAAAAGTCTTATTAGCCACAAGCTTAAAAATAAAAAAAATGGATTATATGTTATAATGCAGGGGTGGGCAACCTTTTTGAGAGTGTGTACCAAAATCGGCAGAATCTCTAACGCAAAATTTTACCACGTGCCAACCAAAATTTTTTGAGAACATATTTGATATATTTTAAGTATTTGAAGAACTTTTATACATTTGTATGACTAAAACACAATAAAAGGTTATTACAGATAATCTACTGCTGATTTTAAATCATTTATAAATGATAGTAAAAAAGGTTATTAAAGATAATCTACTGCTGATTTTAAATCATTTATAAATGATGTACAAAAAAGTTTATTAAAGATAAACTACTGCTGATTTTAAATCATTTATAAATGATGTACTAAAAAGGTTATTACAGATAATCTACTGCTGATTTTAAATCATTTATAAATAATGTACAAAAAAGGAAACATATTTATTTACCTTTAAAATTACATTTAAACAATCCTGAACAAAAATAAAAAAAAATTGTTTGACGTGCCAGAAAAAAATCTTCCTCGTGCAACGTTTAGCACGCGTCACAATGGTTGCCCACCTATGAAATGTAGTGTGTTATTAAATAAAGTTTTTATCAAATGATAATTTATTTTCCATTATTAATAACATAATGTGAACGTATATTAAATAATATTTTTAATGTGTTTTTTGAATTAACAATGTTTTTAATTTGTTTAAAATAATAATAATTTTTAAGGTGGTTTTAAGGTTTATTTGAGTTTTTAATGATTTCTTTGTGCTTAATATTATTTTTAATGTGTTTTCTGTGTTTTAATAGTTATTAATGTGTTCTTGTGCTGTGTGTTTTAAGTATTGTTTTTAGTGTGTTAATATTATTTTTAAAGTTTTTGTGCTTTGTATTTTAATGTGTTTTGTGTGTTTTTTTAATTTTTTTTTTGCTTTATTATTATTTTTAATGTGTTTTAGTGCTTTAATATCGTTTTAATGTGTTTTTATGCTTTATGATTTAATGTGTTTTATATTTTTAATGTCTTTTTTGTGTTTTACTATTGTTTTTAATGTATATTTGTGCTTTGCGATTTTAATGTGTTTTTTTGTGCTTTAATATTGATTTTAATGTGTTTTTGAGCTTTGTATTTTTAATAGTTTTAATTGTTCTTGAACTTTCCCTTTTTTTTTTTTTTTTTGTTTTTTTTTTTTTTTTTTTTATTTATAATTATTTTTAATTATTAATTTTAATTATTAAAAAAAAAAAAAAAAAAAATTCTTGTAATTTTTTAGTTTAATGAAAGATTTTCTATTCATGTATTTGATATAAATAAAATTCTTTTACATCAAAAGACAAAAATTCTTGTTTAAATCTACGTATCACAGTTTAAATATGTTTTTTTGTTTTTTTATGTATTTACATAACGTTTAGTAAAACTGAATTACTGTTATCACACACACACATACACACACATAACACGCACGCATATATATATATATATATATATTATATAATATATATATATATATATATATATATATATATATATATATATATATATATATATATATATATATATATATATATTATATATATATATATATATTATATATATATATATATACTAAAAATTTTAAGAATAAAAAAGTATCTTTAGGGAATAAGAACAATATATATATAATATATTATATATATATATATATATAAATAATTAATATATATTTATATTAATATATAATATCTATATTCTAATATTTCTCTTTATCGCTTTGATAAAAAAAAAAAAAAAAAAAAAAAAAAAAAAACGCTCTACTGTTCTTTCCCTTCTCTCTGACTCTTGGTCCTTCGCTCTTCGGGGTTTCGGTGAATCTTTTGCTGTCGCGCTGGACATATCGAAAGCTTTCGATAAAGTCTGGCAAAAAGCTTCGATTTCAAAACTTCCTTTCGGAATATATCCTATCCTCTGATTTCCTTTCCGACCGTTCTGTAACAGCTGCTGTAGAGGGCCACCGTTCATCCTTTAAATTTATTAATAGTGGTGTTCCTCAAGGATCTTGTCCTACCCCCAACACTTTTTCTACTTTTCAATAATGAATGACCTTCTCTCTATTACTTCTTCACCTATCCACTCTTATACATATAACTCTACCCTTCATTATTCTTTCAATTTGAATATTTTAAAGACACCCTTCACAACAACAGTTAATTGATGCAAGGAAGGTAGCCCTTCGGAGCAACTAACCTCCGATCTTCCTCATATTTCAAATTGGGGCAGAGAAAACATGATCCTTTTCAATGACTCAAAAACTCAGTTCCTCCATCTCTCCACAGACACAATTTTCCGCACAACTATGAAACATTCTTCAAAAATTCACAACTTTAATCTTCGTCTGTCCTTAATATTCTTGGTGTTTCCTTTTCTTATGATCTTTCTTGAAAAGATCACGTTATTTCCCTTTCTAAACAAGTCTCTCAGACGTTAGTTGTTCTGAGGCGCCTTCAGAAATTCTTCACTCCACCTCAGTTGCATGCTCTTTATAGGGGTGTTGTTCGCCCCTGTATGGAGTATGCATCACACATCTGGGGTGGTTGAGCTCATACAGCTCTCTTTGAAAAGGTGGAGTCTACGGATTCTGTCTCAAACTTTTTCGCTCTCATTAATTCTCTCCAATATCTTTCTGCCCGTCGAATTGTTGCGTCACTCTCTCCTCTATATATATATACTATCGCTATTACAATGGACACTGCCCTTCTGAACTCTCCAGTCGTGCTCCTCCTCCGTTGAGACGGACATGGGCGAAGTGCCTTTCTACACAGTCTCATCCTTTCTCTGTTCAACTCTCCAACCTCAGACTTAACAGCTTTGCTCAATCTTATATGTACTCTACTGGTGAAGTCTGGAACACACTCCCTTTATTCGTTTTCCCAACTTCCTTTGACTTACACACTTTCAAACGCCGTGCATCGGGACATGTCGGCCTTTAACTTGATTATATTTCCAGTATTTCCTCAACTCAGGTGGAAATTTTAGTAGGCCTCTGGCCTTTGCCCACCAAAGGTGATATATATATATATATATATATATATATATATATATATATATATATATATATATATATATATATATATATATATATATATATATATATATATATATAATATATTGGGGGAAGGGAGTGGGTCAGAGGGTTATTTATGGATTACTGCATCAGAGCTGAATATATCGTTGAGTGGAAAAATAAGAAGGAAAAATTATTGTAACAAATTGTAATTAGAAAGCCATGTTGAAAGGAAGTTTCGGTTTGTGTTTCAATGACTTTTAATGAGAAACATTTCGTTTATTTCAAGGCAAACTCTTTGAAATTATTATATAAGAATGAAAGGAGAGAGAGAGAGAGAGTTATCACAGGAGGGGGAAAATGAGATGAAGAAAATTGTTACATTGTGATAATAATAATAATAATAATAATAATAATAATAATAATAATAATAATAATATATATTATATATATATATATATATATATATATATATATATATATATAATATATAATATATATATATATAATATATATATATATAGAGAGAGAGAGAGAGAGAGAGAGAGAGAGAGAGAGAGAGAGAGAGAGAGTTATCACAGGAGGGGGGAAATGAGATGAAGAAAATTGTTACATTGTGATAATATATATATATATATATATATATATATATATATATATATATATATATATATATATATATATATATATATATATATATATATATATATATATATATATATATATATATGAGCTATCACAGGAGGAGAAAAATGAGATGAAGAAAATTGCTAGAATGTGATAATGAGAGAGAGAGAGAGAGAGAGAGAGAGAGAGAGAGAGAGAGAGAGAGAGAGAGAGAGAGAGAGAGAGAGAGAGAGAGAGATAGACAGAGAGAGGAGGAGAAATGAGATGAAGAAAATTGTTAAAGATTGTGATAATGAGAGAGAGAGAGAGAGGAAGATAATTGTTTGAAGAAGAGTGAGATAATTAAAATACAAGAAAACAGGAGATAGAGAGAAAGCAAGCAAAAAAAGAAAGACAAATATTGAAAAGAAAAATTCAAAAAGAAACAAAAATTAAAAAAGGACAGAAAATAATGAATGAGACATCAAGCAAAAGAGTGAAACACATAGATAGATAGATAGATAGATAGATAGATAGATAGATAGATAGATAGATAGATAGATAGATAGATAGATAGATAGATAGATAGATAGATAGATAGATAGACAGACAGACAGACAGACAGACAGACAGACAGACAGACAGACAGAGCAGAGAGAGAGAGAGAGAGAGAGAGAGAGAGAGAGAGAGTTATGATATTAAAACTATAAATAAACTTTTCTTTTGAAACCCTTTAAATATATAGAGAAGAAACGCAGGAAATAAACGTTTATGGTAATTTAAGAACTCTCTGAATCAAAATATTCGCTTCATTACTTCTTGCTTTTGATACAAAATAATGTTTGTTCGTATATTCATAGGTACAGTCGTGAACAGAAGTTCGTTCCTATTAAGCTGGAAATAAATATTTATATAAAATGGAAATCATTTCATAAAAGCTCTTTTTTGAATAAAAAGAAAATAAAACATTGAGAGGGGCTTAATTGAACTGTGATTGGCTGAATCTGAAATGATCTCTATTTTATATAAATATTTATTTCCAGCTTAATAGGAACAAGCTTCTGTTCACGACTGTACATCTTTAAAGGGCGTAGCGAGATGTAAATTACATTTATTTGCTAAATTTTGAGTTAGAAACAAATCTGATGGAGGGGCTTTAAAGTATTTGTCTTTAAACTACATGAAAATTATATATATATATATATATATATATATATATATATATATATATATATATATATATATATATATATATATATATATATATATATATATATATATATATATATATATATTATTTTTTTTTTTTTTTTTTTTTTTTTTTTATTGAAAAAAATATTTAATATTTATATATTAAATATTTTTCCTATTGGAAAAAATTTTAATATATTAATATTAAATATTCCTATTGGAATATTTAATATTAACATATTATAAATTTAATATAAAATTTTCCTATTGGAAATATTAATAGTGTTTATAATCTGTACTTTTTCAGATTGTTTCAATATATGGTAGAAATAAAGAGAATAGATCTGGTGTTGATATTACTTTAAAAATGCTTTTATTGCACTTTCGATTGAAGATACCAACAATGGGAAATCAGTCATCAATCTACTCCAAAAACGTCAGTGAAATCTTCCCTTTAATCAAGGAAACGTGCAAGGATTGTACTCACCCACAAAATGGACATTGAGCTTTTACTTGTCCTGAAACATCTGAGCTCCTAAAATGACGTTAGGAGCAAACTTCACGCAATCTAGTTAGTAGGTTAGGTTAGGTTATTAAAGAAAATCATCATTGGAAACGGATGTATCCAATAGTTCTACTCATGGCATTTTAACTAACAATCGTTTCACCCCTATAAAGTTTATGTAGTTCAGTTATTACATAATGATAACCAAAATCGTAGTGTCGAGTATTGTGAAGAGTTAATGCGTTAATAACAACTTTTGAGTTAAATTAAATGTTTGAAACTGGTTTGATGCAAAAATTATTTTCTTAAGTGACAAAGTAACTTTCTACCTAAAAGGTGAAGTCAATAGACACTTTACATAATATTGGATCGATACTAATCTACGTCGGTTGGACAAAGGACACGCACAATTTAATCCAAGATTTATGGTATGGGAAGCTATGTTTGGAAATACGGTAATATATCTATATTATTTTTATCATACTGTGACATGTCAGGTTAGGTCAAGTGACCTTGAGTAAAGTTTTAAATTTGAGGATAATGAAGTGAAATACAGTGTACTGGGAAACCTATTTCACAAGCTTGGAATGTCTCCAGATCTGTTCAATCTCTTTAGTGATATTGCTTTGAAAGATACTAAGTAAAAGGACGAACTAAAAACAAATGGAAAAAATATTGATAACATTTGCTGATGACTTCGAACTAGTATTTGATGATCGTTATCCAAAGAATATATTAAAATTGTACTAATGAAAAAGTGTTAAATAAGTGAAGACTTGCCTTTCAAACTTGTCACTTTCCAAGAATAAATATATATATATATATATATATATATATATATATATATATATATATATATATATATATATATATATATATATATATATATATATATATATATATATATATATATATATATAAGTAAAATCTTGAAATAGAATTGTAGCATTTACTTTATATGTTTTAGACTTCCACCCCTGGAGAGTTTCAATTCTTTCAATTCTTTTAAGTTTAGAAAGAGTTTTGAGTAGACGGTGAAAGAGATGCAAAGGGGCGTGGAAATGAAAATTCAAAGACCAAAGATTTTGGGGGATTTTGTTTCATTTCTGAGGAAATTTTTTGATTAAACTGCGAGAGACTTTTGTGGTTTGAGACTTCAGACACACTAACATGGGGGGGAAATGTGAAATAAAAAATGAGAATAAAAAGAAAATCAATAAGAGAAAGAACAAAAAATAAAACAAATAAAGTTAAAACTGAAAAGAAAACTAAGATTAAAATAAAAATGACAAAGAGGAAAGAGTAGTGATGAATAATTTTAGATAAAAAGTAAGTTTCATTTGTAGTATTATTTTTATAGACACGATGACCAGAGTAAGATTTATATAATATTTGTAAGAGAGAGCGAGAGCGAGAGAGAGAGAGAGAGAGAGAGAGAGAGAGAGAGAGAGAGAGAGAGAGAGAGAGAGAGAGAGAGAGAGAGAGAGAGAATAAGAGAACGAGAAAGAGAAAAAAGAGAGAGAAAGATAAAGAGAAACAGAGAAAAAAAGAGAAAGAGAAAATAAGAGAAGAGAGAGAGAGAGAGAGAGAGAATCTTCGAACTTTACATAAACAAAGAAAAGCTGTTCTTACATGTCTGAAAATAATGTGATATTGTGATGTTATAAATAGACGAAAAAAGTATGCTTAACTGAATGAGAAACAGTGTAGAAAATATAAAAATTCTTAGCAGTCATTATGTTGGAGTAAATGGGCAATGACATTCCTTGTTAATAAAAAACAATCGTTAAATTAGGTAAGAAGTGTGTGGTTTAGGATGGTCGACCTTCTTAGTAAACAAAAGGTGTTAATTTTATTATAATGTAGATTATAATAAAATTAAGATGAGGATAGGTTTAAACATTGTGGTTTCCATATTGCGGTTTCATTCACATGCGGTTAAATTATAATCTTCTAAACTTTTCGCATTCAAAACCAAATAAATGTTATATTATTTTACAATTAGAGCATCCAGTTTAAATGAATGTTTTAATTTAATACACACAAACACCCAACTAAAACTCTAGAAATACTGTTCCTACAAAAGGTACTTTCTTTATAGTGAAGAATATTTACACTTGAAAGCAACACATAACACATAATACATAACGCATAACACATAACTATATTGTCACACTTTCGTTCAGTCCCTTAAACAAATGTTGCTTCTATATAATGTCCTTTAGGTACATCCTTAGTTTCAATCAAATTTGACCAATATTTTAATTTAAAAAAAAAAAAAAAAAAAAAATAAATAAATAAATAAATAAATTTAAATGAAAAATATAAAAAAATAAAAATTTCCTGTTGTATTTCACTCTATTATAGATTATATTAAAATATTATCTGAAATTTTAAAATAAAAAAAAATTTATTTCAAGTCAGGAAGTAGACGAAGATTATTTAGTAATTTTCGTAAACTTCTGAAGATTTTAATAACTCTTGAGTCTTCATTGTTGGTGATTTCAAGATTTTAATTGTTACAAAGTTGGGTTGAGTTTGATTTCTTAAAATTTTATTTGTTTAATTTCCTTTTCTCTTTCTAAAGAGTATTATATATATATATATATATATATATATATATATATATATATATATATATATATATATATATATATATATATATATATATATATATATATATATATATATATATATATTATATATATATATATATAGGAGTAAAACGGAAGCGACGTTCGACATGTGCAAGATCCCTCTCTGAGATTTGTGGGGTGTTAGAGTGGGTCGGAATTAACTTTAATTGGGCTTTAGAACCTTGTGGTTCATCCCTTACAAGTCTCACTTACACAGATGGTTCTTCCAAAGTACCTTAACTTTACACTAGAAATCTTACAGGCATGTATTGCAAGAACTCTTTGTTTCTTTTACATATTACCCAACCTCACATTAAAAAAAAAAAATTGCATGTGGTGGGAAAGGTCAGTTCTATGTTAAATCAATCAGAATCTGAAAAATAAGATTAAACGTTCAAGTATTTAAAAGTCACATGAACAAATACACAATGTTTGAAAACATTTATAGAAGTGAGGAAAACAGTTGAAGGAAGAATGTTGAAGACTATTTAAGAAAAGAACATAAGACAATGTGATTCAGCGAATAAGTTTGGGATTAGGAGTTAGAAGGAGAAATAGTGAGATTGACTAAGTAGACGATTCGCAAGAGATTTTCTCAAAGAAGGAAGCTGGAGGTTGGAGAGTTTGGGAGAGCAATTTTTGTTGTAACAGCGAAAATATAATGAGGGTGACGACGCAATTCGACAGCAAGAAAGAGATTGGAGAATGAGTTATTGAGATCAGTAGAATTGATGTCAAAAGTTCCAGACTTCGATTTCTTTGTCAAGGAGAGCAGTATAGAGGCTGAAAGGCAGATTTACAGAAGGTATTAGAGATGTTTTAGGAAAGAGGTCAGAAATTTTTATTAGTGGGAGAACCAAGATGGTTGTTTAAGTTTTTATGGTACTATAAATGAAAAGATTCGAATCCGAGTACGAATTCAGACTAGTTTTGAATTTTTCGAATCCGGAACCTCCGAATCCAATTTTCCAACCAATTTGGAAACTCGAATCAGAATCGGAATTAAAATCCATCAAAAACCTTCGAATCCGAATCCGGATTAGGATTCGTCCATCACTGATATATATATATATATATATATATATATATATATATATATATATATATATTATATATATATATATATATATATATATATATATATATATATATATATATATATATATATATATATATATATATATATATATATATATATATATATATATATATATATATATATATATATATATATATATATATATATATATATATATATATATATATATATATATATATATATATATATATATATATATATATATATATATATATATATATATATATATATATATATATTATATATATAATATATATAATATACTGTGATTTTAGGTATTGGATTAACTGTTCAACTTCAATGCTGTTTTATAATTATAATTTATCTTTATTGCATAAATTAATGACAGGGATGAACCTTTTGTCTTTGACAATTTCCTTAATATTTGGTGTTAACTGTAATAAAGCACAGCTCATCAAGCCTTCCTCAATATTTCGATTTGATGTAGGCAAAAATATAAAGCCCAAACACACAGAGGTACGTGGAGTAAATCTGCACGACAGTATCGCAGTTTCCATAGCAACTTATGGTTACAGAGGTAGATGTCTCTCCTAAAAGTTAGCAATAGTCAAATCTGGAATTTTGCTCTTGCTTGGGAATAACATTTAAGCTCCATGGAATACTCTTGAAGGGAATCTGGGAGTATGTCCACATCGATGTTAAATAGACCTCTTGAAAACTTAAATTGCTAATATTCAGAAGAAATATCTGGAAAATTCTTCCTTAATTCTTCATTCAGAGATACCAAATATTTTGTATTTGTGTTCTTCAATTCATTCTTAATTTAGCACGCCTTCCCTGAAATTCTCTCATGACTCCATAGAAGGGTGCAAGTAGTATGGGCACTTTCCGCCGGAAAAAGTGCATATCGGTCTTTTCTGCAATTGCGCGCTATGTTGCATTGTCAGGTGTCTTTCTGACATTTTTTGTCTGTTCACGGATCCCTCACGGAACCTTTCCCACAATTCAGACCAAATTCAGTTTGGTTGGACCTCAAAAAAAAAAAAAAAAAAAAAAAAAAAAAAAAAAAAAAAAAAAAAAAAAAAAAAAAAGGTTAGCAAAGGGAGTAAGGTGAACGTAGCAATGACAAGAACTCAGGTAATCTCCTGTCACATATTTTGGGGGGTTCACTGGGCCACCCATGGGTCCCATCTCTCGACTTGTGTCCATTTTCGATGGATTGGACCCACACAAAACGGTGTCAGGAAAGAAAATGAGGTCGAACTGGTCGAGCTAGATTCGCAATTGCACTTTTCCAGTGGAAAATGCCCCCTTCCTACTGGCGCACCCCGAACTAAGAACACCTGCAGTTTTTTCCGAAAGAAAAGCCAGAATATGTAAATTAATCGGCAGAAAATTGACGATGACGATTGAGAAAAATATTCCAATTTTGCCAATGATATTTAATCGTCCCATCACTAATATTTATATATATATATATATATATATATATATATATATATAATATATATATATATATATATATATATATATATATATATATATATATATATATATATATATATATATATATATATATATATATATTATATTATATATATATATATATATATATTATATATATATATATATAATAATTATATATATATATATATATATATATATATATATATATATATTTATAAATATATATAAACAGATTTTTAAAATTTTTTAAAAATTTACCAAATTATAACCAAAGTGAAGGAGACTACAAGATTGATCAACTACAAAATTCTATCATGCTCCGCTCACCATTCTTTAATAGGTTAAGCAACAACCAACCACCACCATAAAAATCCTGGAATTACGAAAAGAAGATCGTTGCTTCAGTCAAACCTGAAAGAGGCCACAAGGAGGGGCGAAAGCTTGTTTCTCGAATTATTTTTAACTTTGTAAATTTTTGCATATTTGCATGATTTGGTGTTGATAAATAAAGTGTTATTTCTCAATTTGCATTGGTCAACCTAGGGTTTCGAATATATATATATATATATATATATATATATATATATATATATATATATATATATATATATATATATATATATATATATATATATATATATATATATTATATATATATTTATTATTATGTCTCCTCTGGTGGGCAAAGGCCGAAGGCCTACTAAATTCCACCAGAGTTGGGGAACATTCGGGATCTAATCGCTAATGGCCAACGTGACCCGATACACGGCGTTCAAAAGTGTGCAAGTCAAAGGAAGTTGGGAAAACAGATAAAGGCAGTGTGTTCCAGACTTTACCAGTAGAATACATGTAAGAGTGAGCATAGCGGTTAAGTCTGGGGTCGGAGAGTTGGACAGAGAAAGGATGAGAATGTGTAGAAAGTCGTGTCACACGGGCCCTTCTCAATGGAGGAGGTATGCGATGTGAGAGTTCAGAAGAGCAATGTCCGTTGTAATAGCGATAGTATAGAGAAAGTGATGCAACAATTCGACGGGAAGAAAGAGACTGGAGAGAGTTAGTAAGAGCAGGAGAGTTGATGAGACGAAATGCCCTTGACTCCACCTTCTCTAGGAGAGCTGTATGTGTGGAACCACCCCAGATGTGCGAAGCATACTCCATACAGGGGCGAACAGCACCCCTATACAGAGCAAGCAACTGGGGTGGCGTGAAGTAATTCTGAAGGCGCCTCAGAACACCCAACCTCTTAGAAGCTTGTTTAGAGAGAGAAGTAATGTGATCTTTCCAAGAAAGATCACGAAAAAAAGAAACACCAAGAATATTGAGGATAGATGAAGGTTTGAGTTGAGTGTTTTCGAAGAAGATATCATAGTTGTGTGGAAGATTGTGTCGAGTAGAAAGATGGAGGAATTGAGTTATTGAGGCATTGAAAACGACCATGTTTTCTCTGCCCCAATTTGAAATACGAGAAAGACCAGAGGTCAGTTGTTCCAAGGCCATCCTTCTATCCTTCTTGAATCTATCAACTGCTGTTGGGAGGGACGTCTTTCAAATTGAAAGGAATAATGAAGGGTGGAGTCATCGGCATAGGAGTGTATAGGAGATGAAGTAATAGAGAGAAGGTCATTGATGAAAATTAGAAAGAGTTGGAGAAAGGACAGATCCTTGAGAACCACCACTATATATATATATATATATATATATATATATATATATATATATATATATATATATATATATATATATATATATATATAATATATATATATATATATATATATAACCGAGAGACCTGTAAGATGGTAAGTCAAAGCGCTACCAACTGAGCCATAACAGTTCAAAAGAAGATCACAATGAGAAGGTTCATAAAATACGACTCACACAGACTAGCTCAAAGGATCCCCTCGACTGCACTCGGACTCAGAGGTAATAACAGGTCAGCTTCAATCTTCTTTTAAACACACATTATATACATAAGTATAATACCGCGTATTCGCAACAGATTTGTAATTATTAATAGATTATACATACATACATACATATATATATATATATATATATATATATATATATATATATATATATATATATATATATATATATATATATATATATATATATATATATATATATATTATATATATATATATATATTGGTGCGTTTATGAGTGTGTGTTTGAGTATTTGTGTTTTTGTTACTTTGTTTATGTAAGTGAGTTTTACCCTGTTTCTCAATATTTTTCAAGTTGGTCGGAATTGCTTGAAAGGTTCTTATTTTTCTTCATACGCGTTTGAAAAATGAAGCATTTAGCTTCGAAACGTTACGCGTTGTTTTAATCCTTAATATATATATATATATATATATATATATATATATATATATATATTATATATATATATATATATATATATATATATATATATATATATATATTAATTATCTCCGGTGGGGAAAGGCAGGAAGCTTACCAATTTCCACAGGAGTTGGAAAAATCTATCCTGGTCGCTTGACATTTCGAAGGCTTTCGACCGTGTGTAGCATGCGTCACTACTCTACAAACTTCCTTATTTTGGTTTTCCTCCTTCTCTTCTCATATTTATGTCTAGTTTTCTTTCGGTTTATTCCATATCGGCACTTGTCGATGGAGCGACCTATTCCTCCTTTTCTTTCAATTGTGGTGTTCTTCTGGGTTCTGTTCCATCTCTAACTTTATTCATACTTTTCATCAACGATATTTTCAGATCCACTTCTAACTCTGTTCATTCTTATGCCGATAATTCAACTCTCTATTCTTTCCGCTCATTTCAAATCTGCTCCCTCCTTTGCTTCTAGAGCTGCTTCTCTCCTTCAACTTTCTGATTCCATTCTTACCGATCTGGATGTTAATTCCTGGTGGGGTCGCCTCAATCTTGTGAAATTCAACGCTTTAAAAACAACTTCTTCACATCTCCCTCTCAAAAACACCTCCTAACTTTCCTATCTCCTTTAATGGCTCTCTTGTCTTACCTATAAACATCATTAACATTCTTGATCTGATCATAAACAAACTTACTTGGAAACCTCATATCACAATGGTTGCTAAGGCGGCTTAAAGGAAGCTGGGAATACTGTTCAGATTGCGGGAATTTTTTCCTTCCGAATAGTTGTTCCAATTATATATATATATATATATATATATATATATATATATATATATATATATATATATATATATATATATATATATATATATATATATATATATATATTATATATATATATATATATATATATATATATATATACTTCTCAAATTTGGGGGAGCTCCGGTTCCACCTCTCTTTTGGAAAGGGGTTGAGTCTAAAGCTAAAAGATTAATAAACTGACCGCTCCTTTCAAACTCACTTGACCCTCTGTCTCTGCGACGTGATGTTGGTGCATTATCTCTTTTCAATAGGTACTTCAATGGCAGTTGCTAGAGGGAACTGACCTCTCGTATTTCACCACCATTGCGTAGTCCTCGCAGAACACGGGATGCCATGCTTTCACATGAATTTTGTGTGAATAATAGTAAACTCCAGGTTTGTCAGTTGTGGTGCCTCCACATTTCCAGCCACTTCTGTTTTGTGGAGCTCCCTGCCTTCATCTGTTTCTCCTACTGTATTTAATCTTACCCTCTTTAAGGCCTCCGCCTGCGCCCAACTAAGAGATTTGCGTTAGTCGGGATTGGGTGGGCTTTTACTTTATTATTTATTACTGCCCTCTCTTAGAAAAGGGCTTGGACTGTGAGTGATGATGATCTGAATATATATTAATATATATATATATATATATATATATATATATATATATATATATATATATATATATATATATATATATATATATATATATATATATATATATATATATATATATATATATTATATATATATATATATATATATATATATATATATATATATATATATATATATATATATATATATATATATATATATATATATATATATAAATATATAACATTTTTGCTCGTAAAGACAGATTTTATACTGAATTTATACTCGTATAGGCAATTTCAATACGTCATCACTTTCGATAAACTCTGATATAGGCATCTATATATTTGGGCATTTTATTTACTATCTAGAGCGAGCTACTTTCGGTAATATATATATATATATATATATATATATATATATATATATATATATATATATATATATATATATATATATATATATATATATATATATATATATATATATATATCACAAATGTTGAAAATTCTGTATAGATTCAATTAAAGGGAGACATGTCCCTATACACGGCGCTTGAAGGTGTGCAAGTTAAAGAAAACCGAGAAAGTATATAAAGGGAATGTGTTCCAAACTTTAATAGTCTAGTATATTTAAATCTGAACATAGCGGTTAAGTCTAGGGTCAGAGAGTATATATATATATATATATATATATATATATATATATATATATATATATATATATATATATATATATATATATATATATATATATATATATATATATATATATATATATATATATATATATATATATATAAAGTTCAATACTAAGACGTTTTGATGGCGTTGTCCTTTTTACGGTTCTCAAAACATGTTTATGAGCTTGGAACATCCTCTCATAAATTGTTTCAACTCTGGTAATATACTTCAAGTTTTTTCCCTCCTTCTCGAAGCAGGTTCTAATTCTTCTCATAATGAAAGAGTGGGAGCCTCATTTCAACCTCTTATCAAAGCTTTCTCATCTATCTTTACAAGTTAGGTTAGGTTAAAGGGAAGATATTGATGGATAACTATTAGTAAGGATTCCTTTGATTGGTGACCTTTCGTCATTTTCTTTGACTCTTGACCTTGTCTTTACAAGTTAGGTTAGGTTAAAGGGAAGATATGAACACGTATCCAACCTCTTACTGTTATCTCATATTGATGGATAACTATTGGTGAGGAATTCGTTTGATTGGTGACCTTTGGTCATTTTCTTTGACTCTTGACCTTTATTTATGCCTTCAACATTTTAATAAATCCTTATCAGTGGCAATAACCATATCGAAAGCTTTCTAAAGAAAGATTTGTTAAGAGTTTACTCCTTTTACGTACATCCTTCTCACTCTGTGTGTGTGTGTGTGTGTGTGTGTGTGTGTGTGTGTGTGTGTGTGTGTGTGTGTGTGTGTGTGTGTGTGTGTGTTTGAGATTCTCTGATTTTCTTCACCTTCGAATGATGTCATAAATAGTAGTTCGACGCTTATTAAAACAAAGATGATTATTATTACTATTAGTTATTATTAATTATTGTTATTACGGTTATTATTATTGTTTTTATTATTAATTGTTAGTTATTATTAGTTATTGTTATTTCAGTGTTAGTTATTATTAGTTATTGTTATTTCAGTGTTAGTTATTATTAGTTATTATTGTTCATGGTTATTATTATTATTATTATTATTATTATTATTATTATTATTATTATTATTATTATTGACTAAAAGTGTTCTTAAAAATCAATGAAAACAAATAAAATTGTCCATTTTTTTTTTTAAAGATTTTTATTAATAAATTAATTTATTTTCATTTTATTTTATTTTTTTTTTTTTTTAAATTTTAATCTTTATCCGAAGCCTTAAAAATGCAGAGAAAAACTACAAATTATTTTAATTTGGCTTCCATTTATAATTTAATATATATATATATATATATATATATATATATATATATATATATATATATATATATATATATATATATATATATATATATATATATATATATATATATATATATATATATATATATATATATATATATATATATATATATATATATATATATATATATTTATTTTTTTTTTTTAATTCTAACATTTTAATTTAATTATTTTTTTTTTAATTTAAATTTTTTTTTTTTTTTTTTTTTTTTTTTTTTTTTTTTTTTAAATAAAATTTAATAAAATTTAAAGAAAATATAATAATAATAATAATAATAATAATAATAATAATAATAAGATAAATCATTATTATCATTATCAATAAATAATAATAATAATAATAATAATAATAATAATAATAATAATAATAATAATAATAATAATAATAATAATAATAATAATAATAATAATAATAATAATAAATGATTATTATTATTAGTTAATATTAAAAGTTTCACTATAATTTTAATAATGAAATTATTATTATTTTTATTATTATTATTATTATTATTATTATTATTATTATTATTATTTTCATTATTATGAATTATTATTATCATTATATTATTATTATTATTTTTTTTTTTTTTTTTTTTTTTTTTTTTTTTTTTTTTTTTTTTTTGTTATTATTATTTTTACTTTCTCTTTTTATAATAAATATTTAATTGATCCACCGAATTAATCAACATACTCCCACCTCAATTAATTTAAATAAATACAGGTAAAAAAAAAAAAAAAAAAAAAAAAAAAAAAAAAAATTTAAAAAAAACAATTTAAATGTGATTAATTTACGTTAATTAATTAATTTTAAATATATATATATATATATATATATATATTATATATATATATATATATATATATATATATATATATATATATATATATATATATATATATATATATATATATATATATATATATATATATATATATATATATATTTCATTTTGGTAGGCAAACGCCGGAGGTCTACTATAATTTACACCAGAGTTAGGGGGTAAGTCGGAAAGATGGTCAAATTAAAGGCCGACATGACCTGACAGAAATAGCTTCAAGGTGTGTAAGTCATAGGCAGTTGGGAAAATAGATAAAGGGAGTGTGTTCCAGAATTTACCAATAGAGTACATGTAAGATTGAGGATAGCGGTTAAGTCTGGGGTCAGAGAGTTGAATTGAGAAAGGATGAGACTGTGTAGAAAAAAAAAGAGTCGCATGAGCCCTTCTCAATGGAGTAGCTATGCGACGAAAGAGTTCAAAAGAGCTATGTCCATTGTAATAGCGATAGTATAGAGAGAGTGACGCAACAATTCGACGGGCAGAAAGAGATTGGAGAGAATTAATGAGAGCAGGAGAGTTGATAAGACGAAAAGCCCTAGACTCCACCTTTTTAAGGATAGCTATATGAGTGGAACCACCCCAGATGTGTGAGGCGTACTCCATTCAGGGGCGAACAACACCCCTATACAGAGCAAGTATCTGGGGTGGAGTGAAGAAATATTTAAGGAGCCTCAGAACACCTAACCTCTTAAAAGCTTGTTTAGTAAGAGAAGTAATGTGATCTTTCCAAGAAAGATCACTAGAAAAAGAAACACTAAGAATATTAAAAAGATATAAAGATTTGAATTGAGTGTTTTCGAAGAATACATCATAATTGTGTGTTAGATTGTGTCGAGTAGAGAGATGGAGAAATTGAGTTTTGGTGGCATTGAAAACAACCAAGTTTTCTCTGCCCCAATTTGAAATGCGAGAAAGATCAGAGGTTAGCTGCTCCAAGGCTACCTTTCTTGCGTCTATTAACTGCTGTTGAGAGGAGCGTCTTTCAAATTGAAAAGAGTAATGAAAGGTGGAGTCATCAGCATAGGAATGTATAGAAGATGAAGTAACAGAGAGAAGGTCATTAATGAAAAGCTGAAAAAGTGTTGGGGATAAGACAAATCCTTGAAGAACAACACTATTAATAGATTTAAAGAATGAACGATGGCCGTCTACAACAGCTGCTATAGAACGACCGGAAAGGAAATCAGAGAGAAGTATAGATTCTGAAAGAAGGAACTTTGAAAATCAAAGCTTTGTGCCAGACTCTATCGAAAGCCTTTCGATATGTCCAGCTACAGCAAAAGATTCACCGAAAAGCTGAAGAGCGGAAGACCAACAGTCAGAGAGAAGGGGAAGATCACCAGTAGAGCGTTTCTTACGAAACCCATACTGGCGATCAGAGATTAGATTAGAAGAATTGAGATGTTTCAAATCTTCCTGTTAATTAAGGATAGATTCGAAAACTTTAGAAAGAACGGAGGTTAAAGAAATGGGACGGTAGTTAAAAGGTTGGGAGGGGTCCCCCTTCTTCGGCACAGACTGAATGAGAGCACGTTTCTAGCAAGAAGGGAAGGTTGAAGTAGAAAGACATAGACGAAATAGTTACCAAGGCAGGGTACAAGCTCGGAAGCACAAGTTTTGAGAACCACGGTATTTTTCATTTCATCTTCAGCACAGTATTCTTCATTTCATCTTCAGCACAGTATTCTTCATTTCATCTTTAGCACAGTATTCTTCATTTCATCTTTAGCACAGTATTCTTCATTTTATCTTCAGCAAAGTACTCTTCATTTTATCTTCAGCAAAGTACTCTTCATTTTATCTTCAGCAAAGTATTCTTCATTTTATCTTCAGCAAAGTATTCTTCATTTTATCTTCAGCAAAGTATTCTTCATTTTATCTTCAGCAAAGTATTCTTCATTTTATCTTCAGCAAAGTACTCTTCATTTTATTTTTAGCATAGCATTCTTCATTTTATCTTCAGCACAGTATATAAATTTAGTAAAATTTAAAGTAAGGAATATGAATATTGTATCTGCTTATCACTGTTTGTGATTTCGTAAATTGTTCGCAATTGCCCCATTTATTTTCGAGACAAACAATTTTTAAACCATGAATTCTTATATATCACCACACCACCATTTATATATATATATATATATATATATATATATTATATATATATATATATATATATATAATATATATATATATATATATATATATATATATATATATATATTCTTATATTATCATAAATATATATATTACATTTTTAATGCTTTAAACATTTTAGTAGTATTCTTAACCTAATCTATTTCTTAAAAAAATAAAGATAAAAAAAAATAATAATGACAATAACAATAATAAAACTGAAATAACTGTA
>SEYY01023675.1:62500-64950 GCA_009176605.1 Armadillidium nasatum
TCCAACTACCTTCCTATTTTCTTTGACCTCCGTTGTCTCTAAAGTTTTCGAATCTATCCTTAACAGGAAGATTTGGAAGCATCTCAATTCTTCTAATCTTATCTCTGATCGCCAGTATGGCTTTCGTAAGAAACGCTCTACTGGTGATCTTCTTTCCCTTCTCTCTGAATCTTGGTCCTCCGCTATTCGGCATTTCGGTGAATCTTTTGCTGTCGCGCTGGACATATCGAAAGCCTTCGATAGAGTCTGGCACAAAGCTTTGATTTCTAAACTTCCCTCTTTCGGTATCTATCCTTCTCTCTGTGATCTTCTCGCTAATTTCCTTTCCGGTCGTTCTATAGCAGCTGTTGTAGACGGCCACCGTTCATCCTTTAAATCTATTAACAGTGGTGTTCCTCAGGGTTCTGTACTATCACCAACACTTTTTCTACTCTTTCATTAATGACCTTCTCTCTATCACCTCATCTCCTATCCACTCCTATGCTGATGACTCCACCCTTCATTATTCCTTCCATTTTGAAAAACGTCCCACCCAACAGCAGTTGATAGACTCGAGAAGGGTAGCCTTGGAGCAACTAACCTCTGATCTTTCTCGTATTTCAAATTGGGGCAGAGAAAACATGGTTGTTTTCAATGCCTCAAAAACTCCGTTCCTCCATCTCTCCACTCGACACAATCTTCCACACAACTATGATATCTTCTTCGAAAACACACAACTCTTGCCTTCATCTGTCCTTAATATTCTTGGTGTTTCTTTTTCTCGTGATCTTTCTTGGAAAGATCACATTACTTCTCTTTCTAAACAAGCTTCTAAGAGGTTGGGTGTTCTGAGGCGCCTTCAGAATTACTTCACGCCACCCCAGTTGCTTGCTCTGTATAGGGGTGTTGTTCGTCCCTGTATGGAGTATGCTTCGCACATCTGGGGTGGTTCCACACATACAGCTCTCTTAGAGAAGGTGGAGTCAAGGGCATTTCTTCTCATCAACTCTCCTGCTCTTACTAACTCTCTTCAATCTCTTTCTGCCCGTCGAATTGTTGCGTCACTCTCTCTTTACTATCGCTATTACAACGGACACTGCTCTTCTGAACTCTCTCGTTGCATACCTCCTCCATTGAGAAGAGCTCGTGCGACACGCCTTTCTACACATTCTCATCCTTTCTCTGTCCAACTCTCCGACCCCAGACTTAACCGCTATGCTCAATCTTACATATACTCTACTGGTAAAGTCTGGAACACACTCCCTTCATCTGTTTTCCCAACTTCCTTTGACTTGCATACTTTCAAACGCCGTGTGTCTGGACACGTCGGCCACCATCGACCATGATAATAGATCTTTCCCAACTCCGGTGGAATTTGGTAGGCCTCTGGCCTTTGCCCACCGAAGGAGACATAAAAAAAAAAAAAAAAATAGATCTTGAATATTCCAAGTATTAACTGTCATAGATCTTGAATATTCCAAGCATTAACTGTCATACAACTCAACCCTTCGTCTGTTCTTCTCTTTCTAAAAAAGTTTATAAGGGGTTGGGTGTTCTGAGACGTCTTCAGAATTATTTCACGTCACCCAAGCTGCCTGTTCATTGTAGGGGCGTTGTTCGCCTCTGTAAGGAATACGCCTCATACATTTGTTTTGGTTCCACTCGGTACATCTCTCCTCGAAAAGGTGGAGTCTAGGGCATTTCGTCTTGTAAACTCTTTCGCTCTCACTGACTTTCTACAGTTTCTTTCTAACCATTGAATTGTTCCGTCACTTTTTTTTTTTTCCCAGGACGCCACCACTCACGGGCAGAGCCCTTTTCTAGGAGAGGGCACTCTCTCCACACTATCGCTATTACAACGGACAATGTCCTTCTGAACTCTTCCCGTCTCATACCTCCTTCACAGAGAGAAACACCTTTCTACACAGTCTCATCCTTTCTCTGTCCAACTCTCTGACCCCACACTTAACCGCTATGCTCAATCTTACATGTACTCTTTTGAAAAAGTCTGAAATACAATGCCTTCATCTCTGCTTTCAACTCCCTTTTATTTGCAGACCTTCAAACGCCGTGTGTCAGGACATGTCGGCCGTTAATCGACCATGATTAAGATTTTCCACATTTATGTAGAAAATGGTAGGATCTGGTCTTTTGATCATCAGAGGAAACTATATATATATATATATATATATATATATATATATATATATATATATATATATATATATATATATATATATATATATATAATATATATATATATATATATATATATATATATATATATATATATGAGGTGGGCGCGCAAATTTTAAAAATTTAGAGCGCAAACGCAAAAGCGCAAATTTGAAAAACTTAGTCCGCAAATGCAAAAGCGCACATTTTTTCAAAAAACTTTAGTCCGCAAATGCAAAAGCGCACATGTCCGCAAATAAAAAAATTTTTTTAAAGCGCAAAATTTTGGAGCAAAA
>SEYY01023676.1:0-5000 GCA_009176605.1 Armadillidium nasatum
GAAAGGGTCACGCATGTTGAGTTTATTTCCAAGATGAATAAAGAATTATACCATCTGCTCAAGATCACTGTGAACTGAGAAATAGTAAGTGACTTTACCATTTGATCTGAGTCTTGAAAATTGTGGAAAGGACACTGGATGTGGAGAACATTAAAATCACCCAAATTGATGATTTCCGAGAAATGAGAGGACGAGAGAAAGTTCTCATTTTTAGAGATTTGATAGTCGAAAAATTTAACATAGTTTATAGAGTTAGAAAGTAAACCAAAAGAACAGTTAACTTTAAGTATAATTTTTTTTTTTTTTTTTTTTTTTTTTTTTACATCACAACCACTTAAATTTGTATAATTATTTAACCTCACCAATATGGTCCTTCAACATCCAAATTATCAAAATATATCAACTGATCTTATTTTAACAAATAAAATTATAAGCAAAAACTCATCTATAAAAATTCTATTTCAAAATTAACGTAATAAAAATAATAATTATTACTTAAAATGGAAGAAATTAAAATTAAATAAAATGATTAAAACAATAAAACTTTATAATAATATAAAATTTATTTTTATTGTTGAAATCATTAACTAACTCTTGAAATTAAAATTTATGAAATTTATTATAATGAGAATGAGTGCTTGTTACTAACTGCATTATCTTAATTTACCATTAATAAAAATATAAGAAAATAATATCTTATAATAATGCTCCGAATTCCGCTCCTCAATTCGGACAGCTCCATCTGCATTATGCTACTGGTATATATATTATATATATATATATATATATATATATATATATATATATATATATATATATATATATTATATATATATATATATATATATATATATATATATAATGAGAAACTTAAAGATGGTTGCTGGAAGACTTGCACAAAGCTCTACCGAACTCCATGAAATAATCGAAATTCTTTCGTGGGATTAGTTAAGAACCTTTTAGATAAAATAGTTTAAGAAACACAAACTCTTGTAATGAATTTACTTGTATCCATTTAGCAAATAGAGTTCTTCCTTGAGTATTAAGATTGGCGTTCTGAACATGCATGATAACAAATGTTCCAATATCGTATTTTAGTTTTCATCGATATATATAGGCCTATTATTATTATTATTATTATTATTATTATTATTATTATTATTATTATTATTATTATTATTATTATTATTATTATTTATTATTATTATTATTATTATTATTATTATTATTATTATTATTATTATTATTATTATTATTATTATTATTATTATTATTATTATTATTATTATTATTATTATTATTATTATTATTATTATTATTATTATTATTATTATTATTATTATTATTATTATTATTATTATTATTATTAAATTATATCATTATTTAATTGGTAAATGCATGGCACAAGAACCCTTTGACACGTGAGTGGTGGTGATGATGAGTGAAGGACCTTCAGTACTTTAGCAAAACAAAACCTTTTATTTGAAAATAATCCGTTCTTTCAGAAATAACAAATCTCTCTCAATATATATATATATATATATATATATATATATATATATATATATATATATATATATATATATATATATATATATATATATATATAATAATATATAATTATAATATATATATATATATATATATATATATATATATATATATATATATATATATATATATATATATATATATATATATATATATATATATATATATATATATATATATATATATATATATATATATATATATATATATATATATATATATATATATATATATATATATATATATATATATATATATATATATATATATATATATATATATATATATATATATATATATATATATATATATATATATATATATATATATATATATATATATATATATATATATATATATATATATATATATATATATATATATGTTTCCTCCGGTGGGCAAAGGCCAGAGGCCTACCTAATTCCACCGGAGTTGGGAAAGATCTATTATCATGGTCGATGGTGGCCGACGTGTCCAGATACACGGCGTTTGAAAGTATGCAAGTCAAAGGAAGTTGGGAAAACAGATGAAGGGAGTGTGTTCCAGACTTTACCAGTAGAGTATATGTAAGACTGAGCATAGCGGTTAACTCTGGGGTCGGAGACTTGGACAGAGAAAGGATGAGAATGTGTAGAAAGGCGTGTCACACGAACTCTTCTCAATGGAGGAGGTATGCGACGAGAGAGTTCAGAAGAGGAGTGTCCGTTGTAATAGCAATAATAAAGAGAAAGTGACGCAACAGTTCGAAGGCAGAAAGAGATTGAAGAGAGTAGGTAAGAGCAGGAGAGTTGATGAGACGAAATGCCCTTGACTCCACCTTCTCTAGGAGAACTGTATGTTTGGAACCACCCCAGATGCGCGAAGCATACTCCATACAGGGGCGAACAACACCCCTATACAGAGCAAGCAACTGGGGTGGCGTGAAGTAATTCTGAAAGCGCCTCCGAACACCCAACCTCTTAGAAGCTTGTTAAGAAAGAGAAGTAATGTGATCTTTCCAAGAAAGATCACGAGAAAAAGAAACACCAAGAATATTAAGAACAGATGAAGGCTTTAGTTGTGTGTTTTCGAAGAAGATATCATAATTGTGTGGAAGATTGCGTCGACTGGAGAGATGAAGGAATTGAGTTTTTGAGGCATGGTTGTTTTCAACCATGTTTTCTCTGCCCCAATTTGAAATACGAGAAAGATCAGAGGTTAGTTGCTCCAAGGCTTCCCTTCTCGAGTCCATCAACTGCTGTTGGGTGGGACGTTTTTCAAACTGGAAGGAATAATGAAGTGTGAAGTCATCAGCATAGGAGTGGATAGGAAATGAGGTGATAGAGAGAAGGTCATTAATGAAAAGTAGAAAAAGTGTTGGGGATAGGACAGAACCCTGAGGAACACCACTGTTAATAGATTTAAAGGATGAACGGTGGCCGTCTACAACAGCTGCTATAGAACGACCAGAAAGGAAATTAGCGAGAAGGTCACAGAGAGAAGGATAGAAACCGAAAGAGGGAAGTTTGGAAATCAAAGCTTTGTGCCAGACTCTATCGAAGGCTTTCGATATGTCCAGTGCGACAGCAAAAGATTCACCGAAATGCCGAATAGCGGAAGACCAAGAGTCAGAGAGAAGGGAAAGAAGATCATCCATAGAGCGTTTCTTGCGAAAGCCATACTGGCGATCAGAGATAAGATTAGAAGAATTGAGATGTTTCCAAATCTTCCTGTTAAGGATAGATTCGAAAACTTTAGAAAGAACGGAGGTCAAAGAAATAGGACGATAGTTGGAGGGTTGAGAAGGGTCCCCCTTCTTTGGCACAGGTTGAATGAGCGCACGTTTCCAGTAAGAAGAGAAGGCTGAAGCAGAGAGACAAAGACAAAATAGTTTACCGAGGCAGGGTGCAAGCTCGGAAGCACAAGTTTTGAGAACCACAGGACTAATACCATCGGGACCGTACACCTTCTTAGTATTAAGCTCAGAGAGAGCAGAAATTCTAATTTTTGGCATAATTGAGTAAGATGGGATTGAAGGAGGAGGAATAGCTCCGGAATCGTCTAAGGGTGAATTAGAGGCAAAAGTTTGAGCAAAGAGTTCAGCTTTAGAAGAAGGTAAAACAGCAGTTGTGACGTCGGAAGATATTATTGGAGGGAAAGAGGAAGAAGCAAAGTTAGAGTTGACATTCTTTGCAAAATGCCAGAAAGAACGTGAAGAAGAGCAACCAGAAAGATTATTACATTTTCTACTGAGAAAGGAGTTTTTAGAGTTACGAAGGATAGATTTTGCACGATTCCGAGATGAAATATAAGTAGCGTGAGTTTCTGGAGTTTGAAGACGACGGTAATCCCTGAAGGCAGCATCCCTGCGGCGGATAGCACGAGAACAAGCAGAGTTAAACCAAGGTTTGTTAGGTTTAGTAGAAGGGAAAGAATATGGAATGTACGCCTCCATGCCAGAGAGAATCACCTCAGTAATGCGTTCTGCACACTCCGAGGGACCCCTCCCACGGAAGCAATAATCATTCCACGTGAATTCGGAGAAGTACGACCGCAAGTCCGACCAGCTTGCGGCACCGAAGTGCCACAAACATCTCCTCATAGAAGGCGGGGTCCGTTCTTGCGGAAGACTTGAAGAGATAGAAGAGGATACAGAGATAAGAAGGTGATTGGAGGAACCCAGAGGAGGAAAGAGTTTAACAGGATAAGGAGAAGGATTAGAAGTTAGGAAAAGGTCTAGAATGTTGGGTTCATCTCCAAGACGATCAGGGATACGAGTAGGGAGCTGCACCAACTGCTGAAGGTCGTTTTGGATAGCGAAAAGGAAGGCACGTTCACCAGCTGTATCATGAGAACTAGAAGAAAGCCATTGGCGGTGATGAACATTGAAATCACCTAATATGATGATTTCAGAGAAAGGAGAAGAAGAGAGAATGTGTTCTCTTTGGAGTTTAAATAATCGAAGAATTTAGCATAGTCAGTAGAATTAGGAGATAAATAAACTGAACAAATGAATTTAGTCGTAGAATGGCAAGAGAGCCTAAGCCATAAGGTTGAAAATTCGGAAGACTCCAAATTAGAGACACGAGAACAAACGACATCGTTGCGCACGTATGCACAACAATGGCCTTTGGCTGAAAATTGAGGATAGAGACAGTAGGAGGAAACAGAATAGGGTTTGCTATCAGAACGCTCAAACATCTGAGTTTTGGTCTAGAATAAGAGGTGAGGTCTAGAAGAAGAGAGGTGATGTTCAACAAAGTGGAAATTAGAGTGCAGACAGCGAATGTTGCAGAAATTAATGAAAAAATAGACCGTACATCAGGACAAGCCGGCAGCTGTGTCCTGGTGGCACCAACCCCATCACCGGAGGCCACCAACTCCCAAGTGGTGATGGGGGAAGGGGTGGATGAGGGGCTATTTTTGGAAGCCACCCCCCGGGGCTTCTCCGAGGCTACCGAAGTTAACAC
>SEYY01023676.1:12500-17364 GCA_009176605.1 Armadillidium nasatum
ACGTTCGTTGTAATGAGAACGATCAAATCGGTGTGATATTGAAAATACGGGAGTAGTAAGGATGGCACTTTCCTCGGTTGCAGATTTAGCTACTTTTCGAAAAATCTGGCAACCTGTCATTAACGGTCTTTTCTGCATTTGCTCGCAATCCTGCATTCTCAGGGACCTTCCTGACATTTTCTTTGTTGGTTCACGGACTCCCAGGCCCCCAAGTTCGAACCAATTTCAGGCTGACTGAACCGCAAAGAAAATGGTCAGGAAAGAAATTGAGGTGAACGCAGCGATTTTGCAGACTCAGGCAACTTCCTGATACCATTTTTGGGGGCCCCCTCCCCAGACTTGAGTCCAATTTCAATGGTTTGAACCCCCCAAAATGGTGTCAGGAAAGAGCGTGAGGTCAATTTGAGCGGAGTGATTTGCATTGCAAATCAAAATCCAGTTTTGGCTTAGGTTGCCAGATTTTTCGAAAAGTAGCTAAATCTGGCACCCGCGGAAAGTGCCATCCTTACTACTTACGGTAAAATTATTTCGAGTGCTTGGTAATTGAAAAATATCGGTTTACTGATTAAATCGGTTGAGCATCGGCTTCAATAATTATTACAACGAAGATAACGGTTTCAATAATTTTACAGCTGAAATATCGGTTTCAATAATTACTATAATTGATATATCGGTTACGACAATTATTACAATTGAAATATCAGTTGCATCATTTATTACAATTCAAATATCGGTTACATCAATTACTATAACCTAAATATCGGTTACCCTTTTTTCACTTTCCTTTTTTTTGTTTTTCCAATATATAAATATATATATATATATATATAATATATATATATATATATATATATATATATATATATATATATATATATATATATATATATATATATATATATATATATATATATATACGGTTTATAAATAACCCACTTTTCTTTTCACTGTGTGTTTTAATCAAATGGAGGGCTATTAATTAAGTAATGTATACAACCCAATAAAAAGTTTTAATCTAAAAAATGTTTTGACAAGGGAATAATCTAAACGTGAGTGACAATACTGAAATATTGAATATATAAATATGTAAATAAAAGAATGAATACAACTGAAGCCTATAATGATGGTTTCGTCGTCTACTATCTTTGCTCCTATACCTGGACAAAATAGTGGAAGTAGTAAACATATATATACAATATCTAATGTTGTAGATCGATTCGTTACTCGCGTAAAATTTCTCTCCAGTGATAAAAACCGGATATAAATTAAAGGTAGAAGTTATTGAAGTTATCAGTTGCGGAACCTTAATATAAGATGGGAATTCCACAACTAAAACTTGATCGGTCCCACTAAGAACTTCGTATCATCTATTCAGATAACTCAAAATTCCAGAGGATATAGATTTCCTTGAAGAAATGTCCCCAACAGGAAATTAATCTAGAGCTTACAAAGAATGAGACCAATCTCTAAATCTACTTCTAAAGGGAGGGAGAGAAGGTTAGCTATAAAAAAATGGCAGAAAATATTTCCTAAGCTGTGTCGGAAAAAGGAAAAAAAATACACTAAGCCATGTCCAGGATCTTAATTTTTAATTATAAATTAAAACTTGCGGAAGATTATCAATTCGAACAAAAGAAATATTTCTCCGTCTAACAACAATCCTAAGTCAGACCCTACTAGAAATTAATTTGAGTGAATTGCTAAGGCCTATCAAAAGGAGGCTTCTGTTCTGCCGTAAAAGTCATTAAAACAAAAAAATTAGGTTAAAAAGGGTACTTGCAATCAACGGATTGCAAGTACCCTTTTTAACGGATATCTAACAAGCCCCAATTGAATCGGTGGAGAATTTACAGTAAAATAAAAGAAACAAAAGGTAATGTGAGTTGAAATAAGGTAAAATTTTAGGAATATTAAGAACATATGAAGGTTTGAGTTGTGCGCCTTCAAAGAAGATATCATGGTTGTGTGGAAGATTTTGTCGAGTGGAGAGATGGAGGAACTGAGTTTTTGAGGCATTGAAAACGACCCTTTTTTCTCTTTCCCAATTTCAAATACGAAAAAATCAGAGGTCAGTTGCTCCAAGGCTATCCTTCTCGAGTCTATCAACTGCTGTTGGGAATGACGTCTTTCAAACTGAAAGGAGTAATGAAGGGTGGATTCATTAGGAGTGGATAGGAGATGAAGTAATAGAGAGAAGGTCATTAATGAAAAGCAGATAGTGTGTTGGAGATAGAATACCACTATTAATAGAATTAAAGGAAGAACCGTGGCCGTTCACAACAGCTGCTATAGAACGACCAGAAAGGAAATCTGATAGAAGATCACAGAGATAGGATAAATACCGAAAGAGGGAAATTTAGAAATCAAAGCTTTGTGCCAGACTCTATCGAAGGTTCGATATGTCGACACAGCACAGGATTCACCCTGAAATGCCGAAGAGCAGAAGACTAAGAGACAGACAGAAGGGTAGGAAGATCACCAGTAGAGCGTTTCTTACGAAAGCCATACTGGCGATCAGAGATAAGATTAGAAGAATTGAGATGTTTCAAAATCTTACTGTTAAGGATAGATTCGAAAACTTTAGAAAGAACGGAGGTTAAAGAAATGGGGCGATAGTTAGAGGGTTGAGAGGGGTCCCCCTTCTTCGGCACAGGCTGAATAAGCGCGCGTTTCCAGCAAGAAGGGAAGGTTGAAGAAGAGAGGCAAAGACGAAATAGTTTACCGAGGCACGGTGCAAGCTCGGAAGCACAAGTTTTGAGAACCACAGGAGGAATACCATCGGGACCGTACGCCTTCTTAGTATTAAGCTCAGAGAGACCAGAAATGAGATCTTTAGAAAAAATTCTAATTTTAGGCATAATTGAATAAGAGGGGATTGAAGGAGGAGGAATAGCTCCGGAATCGTTTAAGTTAATTAGAGGCAAAAGTTTGAGCAAAGAGTTCAGCTTTAGAAGAAGGTAAAACAGCAGTTGTGCCGTCGGAAGATATTAAAGGAGGGAAAGAGGAAGAAGCAAAGTTAGAGTTGACATTCTTTGCAAAATGCCAGAAAGAACGTGAAGAAGAAGAACCAGAAGATTATTGCATTTTCTACGGAGAAAAGAGTTTTTCGTGTTATGAAGGATATTTTGCACGATTGCGGGATGAAATATAAGTAGCGTGAGTTCTGGAGTTGAAGACGACGTAATCCGAAGGAACGTCCCTGCTGGCGGAAGCGTGAGAACAGCGAGTTAAACCAAGGTTTGTAGGAGAAATAAGAATAAAAGGAATTTTTTTAAAATTATTTTTTTTATTTTTTAATTTTAATTATTAAATAATTATTAATATATATATATATATATATATATATATATATATATATATATATATATATATATATATATATATATATATATATATATATATCACTCCTTCCCCCATCACCACTTGGGAGTTGGTGGCCTCCGGTGATGGGGTTGGTGCCACCAAGACCTCTATGCCGGCTTGCCCTGGTGCACGATCTTTTTTTTAAACTTTTTCTATTAATTTCTATTTTACTAATTTCCATTTGTCGACACCCACCTCTTCTTCTAGACCTCATCTCTTATTCTTAACCGAACTCATGTCTGAGTGCTACATCAAGCCCTACTCTGTTTCCTCCTACTGTCTCTATTCTCAATTTCATCCAAAGGCGGATGTTGCGCTTATGTGCGCAACGATGTTGTCTGTTCTCGTGTTTCTAATTTGGAGTCTTCTGAATTCTCTACCTTATGGCTTAAACTATCTTGCAACTCTACAACTAAATTTATCTGTTCTGTCTACTTATCTCCTAACTCTACAGACTATCCAAAATTCTTCGACTATCTTAACTCCAAAATAGAACACATTCTTTCTTCTTCCCCTTCTCCGAAATCATCATTAAGGTGATTTCAATGTTCACCACCCAATGGCTTTATCTAGTTCTCACGATCCAGCTGGTGAACTCGCCTTCCAATTTTCTATCCAGAACAACCTTGAGCAGTTGGTGCATCTCCCTACCCGTATCCCTGATCGCCTTGGTGATGAACCCAACATACTTGATCTTTTCCTAACTTCTTATCCTTCTCCTTACACTGTTAAACTCTTTCCTCCTCTGGGTTCATCCGATCACCTTCTTATCTCTGTATCTTGTCCTGTCTCTTCAAGTTTTTCGCAAGAGCGGCTCCCACCTTCGGTAAGGAGATGTTTCTGCATTTCGGTGTCACTAACTGGTTGACTTGCGGTTGTACTTCTCTGATTTTCCATGGAATGATTACTGTTTCCGTGGGAGGGGTCCCTCGGAGTGTGCTGAGCGCATAACCGAGGTGATCCTCTCTGGCATGGAGGCGTACATTCCATATTCTTTCCCTTCTACTAAACCTAACAAACCTTGGTTTAACTCTGCTTGTTCTCGTGCTATCCGCCACAGGGACGCTGCCTTCAGGGATTACCGTCGTCTTCAAACTCCAGAAACTCATGCATCTTATATTTCATCCCGGAATCGTGCAAAATCTTCTCCGTAATACTAAAAACTCCTTTTCCGCTCAAAATGCAACAATCTTTCTGGCTCTACATCCTCACGCCCTTTCTGGCATTTTGCAAAAAATGTCAACTCTAACTTTGCTTCTTCCTCTTTCCCTCCTTTAGTATCTTCTGACGGTACAACTGCCGTTTTGCCTTCCTCTAAAGCTGAACTCTTCGCTCAAACTTTTGCCTCTAATTCAACCTTAGACGATTCCGGAGCTGTTCCTTCTCCTCCAACCCCCTCCAACTCATTTATGCCTAAAATTATAATTTCTTCTAAAGACGTTATTTCTGCTCTCTCTGAGCTTAACACTAAGAAGGCGTACGGTCCCTGACGGTATCCCTC
>SEYY01023677.1:0-2500 GCA_009176605.1 Armadillidium nasatum
AACTGCATATCAATCAATCTCTTCGATCAGAAATCCACAAATGTATATTTATTGATAAAGTTTTATGTTTTTACATCTGTGTTTCTTATTTTGTCATTTCATGTTTAATTTTTGCTTTTAATTATTTGCTGGTGTTAAATACCAGCCTTCTAGAATGTAGTTCAACCAAAGAATACAACATACACGCCTAATAAGCTGTTATTGAGACCCCCTTCTTCAATAATTATCTTTATTCATAAATTCCTAGAATTTAGTCCACCTCTCATGCAAAATCTATTCTCCACATAAGTAAAAGTTTTAATCATAGCTGGGAAGGTAGTATTCTGCGACTTTCATAAAAATGTCAATAACATTTCTTCTTCCAATTTCATTCCTCTTGCTTCTTGTGACTGCTTACGTTTTGCCAAAGGTAGGCACTCGAAAGCTCAATTTTGTCTCTCATTCAATATGAAACTATTCAGGTACTTTTCCTCCTTCATTGCCTTCCACCATTTTGTATTTTATTTTTTCGAGTGACACAGTTAATTAATATGATTATTATTTTTATGCTATATTCTTCTGTCAATTCCCTTCTTAATTGATAATGTGATGTTATTTTTAATATTTTTTTTCAAAATGCCTTAATATTTTTATTTCATTTTCTGTGATTTCTTGCCTTAAGAAGTGGGATATTGTATTCTTCTTTCAACTTGCATTACACGAATTTTATGGGAACTATGGACGGAATGATCCTTGATAAGCTTTCTTGCTGCTTCTATTATTTCTGTATTTCTGAGCTTCTATTTTTCATATTTGTCTCTCTTTCTCTATCACATACACACGAATGCATATACACTTAAAAGAAGAGAGAGAGAGAGAGAGAGAGAGAGAGAGAGAGAGAGAGAGAGAGAGAGAGAGAGAGAGTATAAAAACTACCTGTATACTTTAACTGTTTTATCTATTGTTTATACTTATATTTGTTTTGTTTTCTTTCTCATTGGAGGATATGTTGAACTCTCCTTCATCGGGTTTTGTAAGGTTGGTTTGTTTTTTTTCTGTTGTTGATGTGACATTTAATGGTTTTTCAACCAAAGCTACCGGTTTTCAAATTTTTGTCAACGCGTTGCGACGCTTAACAAAATGTAAATACATATATATGAATATACACTTAAAAGAAGAGAGAGAGAGAGAGAGAGAGAGAGAGAGAGAGAGAGAGAGAGAGAGAGAGAGAGAGAGAGAGAGAGAGAGAGAGAGAGAGAGAGAGAGAGAGAGAGAGAGAGAGAGAGAGAGGAGAGAGAGAGAGAGAGAGAGAGAGAGAGAGAGAGAGAGAGAGAGAGAGAGAGAGAGAGAGAGAGAGAGAGAGAGAGAGAGAGAGAGAGAGAGAGAGAGAGAGAGAGTTAAATGACCACCATTGGTGTGAGTAAATAATCATAAATTTCTACCAATCATCGATTAGTATTTATTTAATTGATATATTTTAAAAACGTATTACAACTCAACAAACTCACAAAGTTATTCTTCTCAAAATTGCTCAACTATAAGAAGCAACTTTAGTTAACCTGTCAATTAGGACAAATAAATCGCAAATACTACACTTATATGCCGTGTTTAATTGAAAGCTTTAAATTTTTATTTTTTTATTATTATTATTTTTTATTATTTATTTATTTATTTATTTATTTTTGAAACTAAAATTTTTTAAAACTTTCATTGAAACGTTGCTCCTAACGGCATTCTAAAATCCAACCAATGGTAACCCTTTACATTTCGAGATTATGTTCCAATGTTTTGAATGTAGACTATTACCACGGCAATTTACTATGCTATTACCATAGACTTTAGACTATTACCATAGGTAATTAATGTCACAACTTTGTTGGCACTGAATAATGTAACTCCAATTGGCAAACAGCAAGCATGGCAGTATATCCAGCAATTTTTAAGACAGACTGGAAATTTATACAGGATATAGATAATTCTATCAAACTGTGAACTTGTGTGTGAAGATATGACTAATTGTTTATTTTTTTATTTTATTTTCAAATATGATTTCTCTTATTATTAAATGAGACATCTAATAATTGAGCATTAATTGAGTAAAATATGCATTTTGATTAAAAGCTGAATTTTTTCAATCAAGTTTCAACTGTGGAAGAGGAAAGAAGATAGAAGCCATGGTCAATAGGCTGATGCTGCCTGACGACCATTATAAACATAAAAGTAAAGTAAAGGTGTGTTATAGTAAAAATATAATTAAATATACGTTAGTACATATATTTATATCGAGGTTGTGACTATACTATTAGCTTTAAGGAAGAACTGTTTACGAGCTCTCAATGCGAGTGGTTCACTTGCTCTGAACTCGTGAAGGGTTTAAGAAATATTTTGTCTGCCTTGAAGGACTGCAAGTGCCCTTTGTTGGTGAAGTCCGTTCTCAAAAGCAAAACAAATTTGAACTTTTATTTAGTCAATTTTATTACTAAGCTGTATAAATTTTATTTTGACCTAATATTTAGTTAAT
>SEYY01023677.1:5000-44882 GCA_009176605.1 Armadillidium nasatum
AATATAAGCAATTTTAATATATAGCATATTACATTGTGTCACACTCAATCCCAGCCTAGATATACTCTAATAGATATTATAGAAGATGTTATGTTAATCAAATTTGCCACAAACAAACCTTGGTGTGTGATAATCGTGCTGACATCATAACAAGTATTGGATGTGATGACCATTAGCATCAAGGCATGCCTGCATGCCCACTATATTTTGTAAAATTGCCACCTACAAATTGGGAGTCACCATCCATTGCCTGCCAAATATTGTCTTTCAGCTGCTTAGAGTATGTGATTTGTTTTGATACATTTTCCCTTTCAAGCATACTACATAGGAAGTAATCAGGCTATGTAAGGTCAGGCAACTTTGGTGGCAATTTCATAAATTCTGACATTGGGAAGTGATACCATCCTGCTGAAAATTACCATTATGGAGTTCCTCGCTATCTAAACAATTTAAGATTTCATTGAAGATCTTCATGTACAAATTTTATTAGCTTATGACCAGTACTTGGATATCTATAAGTGCATTCTGGGGTCAAGAGGGAAGGGGACACCCTTTGGTATCTTCAGAACATTGATTTTAAAAATTTTAATATGTGAATATGGACAGTCATCCATAATTCTAGTACTTTAAAGTTAGAGGTCTTAAATTGTGATTCAGAAATAATCTTTCTCAAGTTTCTGAGGTAATTCGTTTTCATCTTGGAGTGTATATTTGAGTCCCACTTTAAGCAGCCTTTCACTCCACAACAGAAGAAAGTGGAGCGTATAGATATTTATAAGCCAACATAAGTAAATTAATCAGCAAAATAATTAAAAGGAAATTGGTGGTTTGAGAAAAAATATGCTGATTTTACGGATGATGATGATTAATCATCCCATCACTACTGATTACACTGAATGTGCTTACACATTCTAGCGATATAGGCAGAAAATGTCAACACAAAAAATATTGATGTTAATAAAAGTACTTTTCAGTAATTATTTACCATTTTGTACATTTTCAAATTTTTTTTAATTTTTTTTTTTTAAATACAGTTCACCACCACTCATGGAATGAGCCCTTTTCAGGAAGGGGGCTTATACAAAATCAATTTAGCTGGGCCCAGTTATCACCATGCACAATAATGTTATTCTCAGGGATTATGTAGGCAATTGGATGACCAGATTCATCCTATGATGCAGGAATGCCATTTATCAAGATGATAAAGCTTCAATTCATACAGCTCTTATCATGTAGTTGTAGTTTGAGGAGTGTTCCTTAGTATTAGAAGAAATTACAATTTTATACAAGAAGATCAACATTTTTGATTTCAGAATGAATGAATACTGATATTAATAAATATTGATTTCAATCTCAAAATTGTTATCAATAAATATTGATATGCAACAAAATGATAATCTTCACACTAAACACAAATCTAGGATACAAGGGACAGAGCTGGTGATAGGTAAATGTTTATATGCTATGCATGGTATATAAATATTTTTCTAGAGAGGGCTTTACCACATATGTCCCATGAAAGAGGGTGAGTTTGCACATTTATTACTTACCAATATTTTTTGATATTAATGTGATATTAATATCAGAAGCCATACATTCAGAAATCAAAATAGTAGTATTCCTGTGCAATAATATTATAATTGTTTTTAATACAAAAAAAATGGTATTTAAGTGTTAAATTACTACTGAATTTAATTACTTTTTATAAATTTAATCTTGTTTCCTAGTAGTAGTGAGCATCGGTTTTACTTTTTTATTTGTAAATCAAAATTACTTCTTAGACAGCACAGTTTTACAAATGCCACTTTTATTAATATTGATAACACTGGTCAATAGTAAAAAAATTTGACTTGAAAATAGCAATTTCTTATTCATTTCATCATGGAAAACACCAAAATGACATTAAAAACTTTGAGTTAGCTCTTGGTTATGAGATATGGCCCATTTAATATATATATATATATATATATATATATATATATATATATATATATATATATATATATATATATATATATATATATATATATATATATATATATATATATATATATATATATATATATATATATATATATATATATATATATATGTATGAAATTTGACATCTGGAGATGGAGTTAGCACATCTGGGTACAGCAGTGGTGAGTCAAGGGTAATTTTTTGGACTGCTAGGAAAATTTGCGGTCTAGAGATTATGTTGGCACAACTGAATAATAGAAAGATATCCTTGTTGCTAATGGAGACTTGAAGGTCATTGCAATACTGCTGGGCATGCAGTTGGGTTGCACCAAGTACTGCTGTTTCCTGTGTCAGTGGGATAGTCTGGTTAGGTGTTCTCTTTACAATATAAAGATCTGGCCCCCAACGAAAAATCTCTTCCCAGAGAGAAAAATGTTCAGCATGATCCTCTGGTAGAAGCAAAATTCTTTTGCCTCCTCTACACATAAAAGTTAGAATGATGAAGAACTTTGTAAAGGGGATGAACCAGGAAGGAAAAGCTTTTCAGTACCTCAGAGGACTATTTCCACAGCTCAGTGATACTAAAGTTAATGAAGGCATCTTCATTGGCCCACAGATTTGTCATCTTTTTAATGATAAAAGCTTCGAGCAAATTCTCCAGGGTCATGAGAAAGCAGCATGGGAAGCATTTAAAAGTGTTGTGCATGGTTTCCTGGGAAGTTGACAAGTCGGCAACTACGTTGTGATTGTGAATTATCTTCTAGAAAAGTACCATCTAGTATCTTCTAGTATATCTATAAAACTAGTGTTAGGTCTACTAAAATTCATATGTCAAATTCATATTTTTCTACCCAAAATTAGGGTATTTTAGCCATTTTGTAAAAAGAAAGAATTTAAAAATGTATTTTTAGTATTTCTATTTGAGATTAGTATATCTCAAAAAAACTAGAGCTAATAAACGAAATCTAATGTCATATTCGTTTTTATTGACCCCGATTTAGGGTATTTCAGCTATTTTGAAAAAGGAAATTTTCAAATTACAATTTTGTTGACCAGTGGAATTGTAACTGAGGCCTTGAAATTAGAATTCTGTAATGATTTTGCTCCAGAATCAATAATCCATTATAAAGTATTATTATTATAATTATTATTACTACTACTACTGTACTACTTTGTTTTCTTATGCCTTTTATCCATTTTCAGCAAATTGATATAAAAAAATAAGCTATAATATTAATAATGGGATCTAGTCATAAAAAGAAAAAGGACAGGTCTCTATCACCTGAGAGAAAACTCAAGTCAAATTCTTCTAGAGATTCTTCAAGATCATTATCAAGAGAGAAGAGAAAAGAGCTAGATAAGCATTACTCAAGGAAGAAAGATCATTATGATAAAAAAGAGAAAGATAGGTCATATCATTCTGATAGTTCGCATAAATCCAAAGGTAAAAAAAAAAAGAAGAAAAGTTCATCAAAAAGATCACCTTCTTCATCTACATCATCTTCAGATGAATCCGACAGAGATATTAAGTTCTTACAGAAGTTAGAAGAAGAGAGAAAGCATTTTAAGGAAGATCAGAAGAAGAAAAAAGAAATGTTGAAGGCAATAGAAACACCTGAAGAAAAAAGATTGAGGAGGTTAAATAAGAAGGTTAGTTGATTTTTTTTTTTTTTCAGCATAGCTCTAATTCTTAATTCTGCTTTAACAGGTCAGGTAAATCAGGTCATGAATTTAGGAAAAAAATAAGTTAATGTAATTTAAGAGAAATTACACCTTTGGTATATTTTGTATTTGTAAGCATTCAGATTGTGTGGATAAATATTTTTAAAAGAAATTTTATGGTCTAGTGGTTATACTATGTAGTAGTATTGTGGTTAGTACATCAATTCTTTGTACCCACAATGAAAGCTATATATGCCATGTGCATTCTCCCAAGTATAGAATTTTATATATCGTTTAAATCCTCTGGACTACTATCTTTCAAATTATTGGGATATTTGCTTTCAAAAATGAAATATTAATTCTCTATAGTTGGCGTCAAATAACAAAGCTGTTGCACTCTTAGTATGACTATCTGTATCACCATGACACAAAGATTAATTGGTGAAGTAGAAAATTCTATTACATTATCAACAAAGTGGTCACTATTAGAATGTTGTTTATTTTAAGTCTTTAATAGTGATTTATGTTTTCATATTATTATTATTATTATTGTTATTTTCTTTTCATTTGAACATAATTGTTTTAAATTATATCATAGTAAACGTAGTGGATTAGCTTTTTTTTTTCTTTTATCTTTAAGTTGAAATGCAAGGTATATTACCTTAGAGTTCATAGCTTCTATTTCATAAAATGACTGATGTGGTTGACTTGCACATTCAAGCAGTCAGTTTGAGAAGCTCTTCCAATAATATGAACTCAAAGGAGCATCTTTAGGTATTAGAAATAGCAGTTTTATTTTACTTTATTTTATTTTTACCTTATTCTTATGTTTGAAATGACACTCGACATCTATAAAAGTCACAAATTGTTTGTGTTATTGAGCGAGTCATTTGTCAGATATTTTCGTTTCTCTTTAGTTTATCAATTGTTATATTTATAATTTTTGCCCATTTACAGTATTCTCCTTCCGTGAAGAACACCATTGTCTGAGGTTTATCAAAATTTGAAAAGTTTTAATTTCATTGAAATTTATCTAGGTGTTTAATTTGCTATCTGAAAGTGTTTTCTGTATAAAATTTTTTGCCTTATATATATATATATATATATATAATAATATATATAATATATATATATATATATATATATATATATATATATATATATATATATATATATATATATATATATATATATATATATATATCATCTGCATGTCAGCTGGTACAGCCTCCTCCTCCATCTGTCTCTGTCAGCGAATTGGCCCTCTTTTCTCAGTTGTGTAATGTTCGGGAAGCGATGAATCTCCAACACCTCCTCTACCTCTTCCTAGGTCTTACCCTGCTCCCAACATCTCCTTGCCACTCTCTCCTTCTCCATCCTCTCCAGATGCCCCTACCACCCCAGTTATGCTCTTTCTATCTTATTTCTCATGTTACTCGTCCCTATTTTCTCTCGTGTGTGTTCGTTTGTTCGTTTCTTATTGTCTCTTCTACTTTTTACTATATATATATATATATATATATATATATATATATATATATATATATATATATATATATATATATATATATATATATATATATATATATATATATATATATATATATATATATATATATATATATATATATATATATATATATATATATATTAGCTTCAGCTTTGGCTTCGAAATTAGTTCGGCAAATTGCCGAAGTTTCGGCCGAAGCCGATTAATTTTCGGGCATTCCGAATGTCTTAATTGCTGCTGCTTATTCTTAATATGGATACTCTGAATTTAGAGCAAATTTTGAGCACTTAGGATGTAAATGAAATTAATTTTGTAATAAAAATACGTTGATTGAAATTAAAAAAAAAGTTCAAGTAGTTAATAACTAATAAGGCAATGAAAAGTTGTTAAACTATTAATTGACTATCATTGCAACTGTTAAAATTGTTTTACATTTTAAAAATACTAGGCATAGTTGCAGTGGACAAATTCTAATTCTTCGCCATGTTCTGGTTTTAATCCACTTCTGGTTGCTTCATATATATATATTTCCTGTTTTACGCTCACTCATTTCTGAAGAGGGTGGAGCTTTGAGGTATTTTTTGGCTTATGAAGACGACCCAATAAATGATTTTTCTTTCTTCGACCTAGTTTATTTGTAACCTGCCCACTATTCATTTTTGGGAGCTTCTGTATACTTAAATATGAATTATGTGGTGAATCATTCCACATTTAGTCATTTACCCTTTTAATGAGGATGACTGCTTATTTCGCGCTATTGCACGAAAGAACCAGAATATTCTGAATTAGGGTAGTCTTAGTCATCTGACGTCACAACTTTTTGAAATCAGCTGACATTTGGTTAAAAATCGAAAACTCGTTTATCAGAGATTTTTAAGAATATTTATTTGAGTTTTCTTTTTGGTAAATTACTTTGATATTTTTTTCAATTACTACTGGTTATTTCATCTAAAAAAATTTCTACCTCTAGCTGGGTCTTATTCCAAAGTTATCTTACTGACTTAGAAGTAGAGTGATATATACAGAGTGAATCAGGAGAAATGCAAAAACTCCGGGAGAGTATCCTACACTTATAATGTATGACTGAAAAAAACAGTTGTAATCCTATTTTCATTTGTTTTCGAATTACAGCTTTCTAAAGGTTTAAGTTTAAGCCACTAATCAAGTAGACTAGCATATGGTCAACACAACAAAAATTATCATTTGTCAACTAATCACCTGAATGTTGTGGATTATTTTTCGTGACAATCGTGATAAAAATGAAAACCAATGAAACATCTTTTCAAATCTGGAATATGCGAACATGATGTTTGTTTACGGTCTTTGCTACGAGGATGCTATAGCTGCGGTTGAAGAGTATCGTCTGTTTCCGCGTCATCGAATTCCAGATAAAAACTTATTTATTAGAACTTTCAACACATTGTGAGAGACCGGTAGACTTTTAAGTACGCAAGTAGACAAGGCAAGATGTAAATAAAGTATAAGGCATTCTAGATTTAGTGGAACAGAGCCCAACGACTATCTCATAAAGACTTGAAATTCCTCAAACAATACAATTACACGAACAGGACATAAATCAATACCACCTACAACCAGGAGACTGGTGTAGATGCATTGAATTTTATCAATGAATAATCGCTAATCGTCATTTGGTTCAATGCATACTTTTTACCGAACAAGCAATATTCACTCGTAACGGCTTCGTAAATCCCCGCAACTCTCGTGGATGAGTAATAAAAAAATATCCCCAAAATTATCGAAACAAATTTCATCATCGTTTTTCAGCTAACGTGTGGTGTGGGATTGTCGATCGTTATTTAATTGGTTCTTTCATTATTGAGAATCGTCTAATAGGAGAACGTTATTTGGAATTCTTACAAAATATAGTTAGGTCTTTTAGAAGTTGTTCCTTTAAACCTAAGAAATGTTATGTACTACCTTCAAGATGGAGCTCTCACATTTCGCTTGCGAGGTTACACAAATTTAAATGAAACTTTTCCAAAAAGATGGATTAATCGAGATGGGTCTATTGGTTGGACGCCAAGGTCTCCAGACCTCACACCATCGGATTTTTGTTAATGAGACTGGTTGAAAATAAGGCATTCAAAAGAATGGTGAACAATTGAGGTGTACTAATTCGCCATATATTGAATGTAGCATCTCAAATAAGAAAAATAAAAAAATGAAGGGAGCTTAGCAGAGCAACAAATGCTATTTGCAGAAAAGTCAAAAAATGTATAGAGGTCAATGGTGGTACCTTTGAAATTTTTTTTGTAAAATAAATGCCCATTTGAAATAAACTTGTGTTAATCTACTTAATCATACTTAAACCTTTGGAACACTGTTATTCCACAACAAATGAAAATGGGATTACATTTTTTTGCTTTTTTTTTAGTATTTATATGTAGAATACTCTTATTATTATTATTATTATTATTATTATTATTATTATTATTATTATTATTATTATTATTATTATTATTATTATTATTCCCCAGGAAGCAAAGGAAAGAAAGCGAAAAGAAAAAATGGGTTGGGACAACGAATATTTGCATTTCACAAATGCTGATAATCCGTACGGTGATAACAATCTCCTTGATACATTTCTTTGGAAGAAGAAATTGGACAAAGAAGGCTTGAGCAGTCTGAGTAAAGAAGAAATTCAGCAGAGAAGTCGTATGAAGATGGAAGAAAACAGAATAGAGTTGGAAAAAGTTAAGAAGAGGAGGCAAGAGAGAGAACAAGAGAGGGCTGAGAGAGAGAAAATGATGGAAATGCAAATGAGGCAGAAGGAGGCGGCGCAGTTCTCTGAATTCTCTCGTCAAGAGGATGGTTTTCAACTGGAACAAGCGAGAATAAGATCTCAGATACGAATTCAAGATGGCAGAGCGAAGCCCATTGATTTACTTGCCCAGTATGTTAGTTCAGAAGGTGATGTCACTGCTGTAGATATGCATGAACCTTATACACATTTGACAGGTCTTACATTGCAGGATTTGGAAGACTTGCTAGAAGATATTAAAGTTTACCAACAGCTTGAGAAAAATGTAAGTATTAAAACTGCTTAATAATTATTATTTTTATTATGTATTTGTTTTTTTCATTATAATTAAAAATAAATATATTTTATATTTTTCTTATTTGAATTATTTTTTTCATTATTAGCTTTTGTTAAAATAAAACAAAGAGGTTATCTTCACTGCCTTTTACTTTAAAATTAAGATTGACATGTTCAGTAATCTTTTATATTCATTTAATTAGAAATTTTATTCAAGAAGAGAACACTGTTGTTCTATGCATATATTGTGACATGTTTCGTATCATAAGCATTAAATTGGACATGAGTATAAGTTTTATTTGAATAACTTAGTTCTTTTAATATGTTCACTATTATATCTTAAGATGCCTAATATTCTGTAGATTATGATTTTTGTTTCCATTTTCTGTTGGAATAAAATTAATATCATTTGCTTTTCTTTATAGGATGAAAATCAGTCTTACTGGCAAGATTTGACTATTATTGTGCAAGATGAGTTACGACGTCTCAGACAAAGGGATCCTAACACTATCGAAGACGCAACGAGTCACCGACAAGGAATTCACGCTTCCATTGCGCAAGATGTGTCCAAAATTTTCCAGAATAAATCTGTTGCTGATTTGAGGAAACTACAAATGAACATAGAGGCTAAATTGGCTGGACCAACTGCTGGACTTGATGTTGGTTACTGGGAGTCGCTACTGTCACAGCTCAAAGGTAAATACAAAAGCGATTTTATATGTTAGAGAAATCGTGTTTTTGTCCCACGTAAAAAAGAAAATTTTTGGAGTGTCTTTTCGTTTTAGAAAAGGTTTTACAAGACATTATTATTATTATTATTTTTATTATTATTATTATTATTATTATTAATTCTAATTCTTAAATTACTTGCATTATTTAGCACACCAAGCCCGAGCTCGATTGCGTGAGCGTCATAGAGACAATTTGAAGAAGAAACTTGAAATGCTTAAGGCTGAACAAGGGGTAAAGGAAGAAGTAGAGGACGACCACAGTGATGCTTCTACAGAAGGGGAAACATCCAAGCAGGAACCAATTACTAAGGAAGAAAGAAATGATTCCAATACAGAAGATGAAGTAGCAGAGGGCGAAGGAAACAATGAAGGTGACTCCGTCATCGCCTCTTCCATATCGGCTTATGTCTCTGGACGATTTTCACCGAAACTTCTCTCAGTAGATCTTCTTGAGCCTGCTACTGTGGTAGTTGACACCGAAGAAGACGAACAGCGACTTACTTGGGCTCGGAGAAAAGTTTTAGGTGGTTCATCTGATAAGAAGGATATGGGTCTAACTGCGGAGGAGAAGGCGATGCAGAGAGAGGTTCAACAGTCTATGACTAGGTATTATTATTATTATCTTTTTTTTATTATTATTATTAGTAGTAGTAGTAGATGAAAATGAAAGTATTAGAAGAATATTAGTCTGCTTTCTTTGTAAAGCCAAAGTTAAATGTTAAATTATGTTAATTGAAACTTTTCAACAAAGATATAATTGTAAAATGTTTTTAAAGAACAATATGTATTTAGAAGATTTTATTTTTAAGAAGTACGAAAATTTTATGCTAGACTTTGAAGGGAAGGGAGGAAAAATTGGGGATGGAGTAAAAAGTTAGAAGAGGCAAGAAGGAAAGTTATAAATACTATTTACTGTATCTACTTTGGTTTAAAAGCTTCCAACCCATACTTGTCTTATTCTGTAGATAATGAACAATTTTATCTAAAGATTAAAAATAAAGAGTAGGGATAAGAACTGTTGTAAGAGATTTAATGGGTTTCAGTGATATATCGGAGAAGGGTGACAGTAAAGATATATGATATGGATAAAAGGTGATGATGTGATGCTGAGAGAGATGCTACGGTGATAGTATTTAAACTACTGAAACATTATATTGTGTAGGACGAAATTCTGAAGTCTATGGGGGGGAGTAGGGGGGAATTGAATCGGTGGATCTTGTTTATTTTATATTATTGTTATAGTCACATTTTTAATCATAGGTTGATCCATTGTTTGAAACTTTAGTTATGTTTTCTATTTCTATTATTTGAGTAAATAGTTTTTCAGCAAATTTACTGTACATGAAATTGAATGATGAAACTTTAGGTTTAAGAAAACATATTTTAAAAGCAGCAAGAGTGCTATCTTAAACACACAATATTAAACATCTCTACTTCATTTATGCAGTGATCAGGTTGAGCTTATTGTCTTAATATACACCAGCTGTCCAAATCCTAAATTCTATCCTCCAATTCATCCCACAACAAAACTTCCAATAGACTAAGAACGTGAAATGGAAAGAACGCATATTTTACTATGCTGCGATAGTACTTGACTACATATAATTTTTGTTTCATTTGTATATATATATATATATATATATATATATATATATATATATATATATATTATATATATATATATATATATATATATATATATATATATATATATATATATATATATATATATATATATATATATATATATATATATAAAATATCTTGAAAAACTAATCCTAAATTCTATCCTCCAATTCATCCCACAACAAAACTTCCAACACGGGTTCAAACCCAACCACTCCACCACCACTGCACTTACCAACATTATCCAACCTATAATAAACGGACTAAACCATAAGCCACATCAAAAACTATATTAATTGCAATTGACATAAACAAAGCCTTCGATACTGTCCCGAGACATAATCTTATCCATAAAATCCTCCAATCCAACATCACAACAAATACTAAGAAATGGCTATCCAACTTCCTATCAGGCAGAACCGCCCAAATACAACAAAACGGCCATAAATCACGTACCATCAACATAAGGAACGGAGTTCCCCAAGGAGCCATACTCTCCCCCACTCTTTTTAACCTATACACAGCAGACCTCCCACAACCCCAAAAGCTTCCACCCGCATCACTTCATACGCCGACGACATAACTATTGCCACCACTCACAAAGACCTCATCACCGCAACAACACTCACACAAGACTACCTAACACAACTCCAAACTTGGCTAGTAGAAAACAGGATGACGGCATCACCAAACAAATCCTCCATAACCCTCATAACAACAGACAAACACTTATCCAACACCTACCCACAAGTCCTACTAAACAACACCCCCATACCCTTCAACAAATCCCCAAAGATTCTCGGCCTAAGATTTGACATTCACCTCACTTTCTCCAAACACATTCAAAATACCACCACAGCCGCAACCAGAAAACTCAACATCCTCAAAACAGTGGCCAACACTGACATACACAACAACATACAAACCTCAATTGCAATCTACAAACAATTTATACGCCCCACCATCAACTATGCCTCCCCTGTCTGGCACCCTCTGCTCTCCGACCAAAACTTAACGACACTCCAAATAACACAAAATAAAGCTCTTCGCACCATTACCGGCTGCACACCCACAACCCCTCAACAACACCTTCATAACGAAACCAAGATACTACCTATAAGGAACCACCTCGAAATGATAGGCACCCATTTCTATGCAAAAACCCGTCTACCCACACACCCATGTCACAAAACTCTCCTCCAACCTACCAATCAAAGACTAAAACAACCTCCATCGTCCACCGGAGCCTTTTACAAACGGATCCTAAATCACATTCCCCCTCCTCCACCCAATACCACAACAACCAAACATATACACACACAACTAACTCATTCATATATGATCAACAGACCTCCAAATAGCATCCTTAACGAACCCCCTCCCGAAATAAACACCGACTCCAACAACCTCCCTAGACACTTACAAATCTCGCTAGCAAGATTGTGATGCGGGCACCACCCAAACTTACAACATTACAAACACAATTTCAAATTAAACCAGGCAACATCTTCCACTTGTACCAGATGCAAAAGGGCCCCGGAGACCGTAAATCACTTTCTTTTACACTGTCCCTCCAACTGTCGCCCCAAAATCTTCTGGGGAATCACTTCTTTGAAAGACCTCTGGACGAGACCGACTGCGGCGGGAGGCTTCATTAGCGAAGTGTGGCCGCCTCGGCAGGGGGTGGTCAGGGGGTGAGAAGGTAAAAAAAAAAAAAAGTATATATATATATATGACAAGGTGCCGTGAGCTAGGGTTTATTTTCTCAAGGATGTGTGCTTTTATTATATATATATATATATATATTATATTATATATATATATATATATATATATATATATATATATATATATATATATATATATATATATATATATATATATATATATATTTTTTTTTTTTTTTTATTTATTTTTTTTGTAGCTAAAGCTAGTGTAGGTATGTAATTGATGAAATCACTTATCACTCACACATAAAAGAATAAATATAATGTTGAAATTTACTTCTCTTTAGGCAGATCAAAAAAGATGTTTCAGAGAAATTCAAGTAATAGGTTAAGGTACATGTCAATGCACCAGTTTCTCAATCTCAAAGAGCGAGATTGAAAAAAAAAAAAAAATGATACATGACTGTTTTTCATTTATTTTTTTATTTTTTATCAATACACATATCCTCACCCGCTGTATGTGTGAGTGTGGCATCTGAATTTGCGAATGTTTGTGTACAAATTCTGAATTTTTGGATGTCATTGGCAGTTATCAGAAGCTGCATAGGAAAAGATCAGAATTATATTCTAAGCTTACTGTGGTTTGAATTATTATTATTATTATTATTATTATTATTATTATTATTATTATTATTATTATTATTATTATTATTATTATTATTATCAGTGACGAAGCTCAATTCAGCGTAGAAGCAAAATTAGAACCGCAGCACTTTTTATGGGCTGACAAATACCGGCCCCGCAAACCTCGCTACTTCAATAGGGTTCATACCGGCTTCGAATGGAACAAATATAATCAAACGCATTATGACATGGATAATCCTCCTCCCAAAATCGTCCAGGGATACAAATTTAATATATTCTATCCAGATTTGATAGATAAGAAGAAGACTCCGCAGTATGAACTAATACCTTGTGAAGATAATAGGGATTTTGCCCTGTTGAAATTTACTGCAGGTCCTCCGTACGAAGATATTGCCTTTAAAATTGTTAATAGGGAGTGGGAGTATTCTTATAAGAGAGGATTTCGTTGTCAATTTCATAACAATATTTTTCAGTTGTGGTTTCATTTCAAAAGATACAGGTACAGGCGATAAAATGCAGAAAGTATATTATTTTATACTTATGTTTGTTAAAATGTATGATTATTTAAGTATATAGGTTTAAATATAATATGTTAACTATTTTTACAATGCATACTTGTAAATTAAAATTTTATATAAAGAGGATTCTGATTTTCCTTCTTTATAAAGCCTTTATAATGTTTTGATGTCAAGTAAATAAAATTGAAGTCAGAGAAACAAAAATTGTATGATATATAAACTGGAAATTTAAGTTTGAAATTGGTGACTACTGAAGAGGTATCATTAATGATTTTAGATACCCTTACAGTTGTTATAATTTTTTTTAATAACTATAATAATTATTATCGAATGAATTTGATGTCATCTTAGTAGGCAATAACAGCCAGTTAGGGATAATGTTTTTTTACTGCAAAGTTGAATAAGACTTTCAAAACAACTCTACTTTGTACAGTTTATATCATTAAATTCATTATTAACAAAAAGGAGATCAAGACTATTATTATAAAATCTTTATTCTATAATTAATTGAACTAGTTATATTTATTAAACTTAGTAATTAGTGAAGCGTTTAAACTAGTGATGTTCCGTACTTCATGTAAGATTGATAAATAATAATGAAAACAATACTAATCATAATCAGAGTATATTCATAAAATATTTGGTTAACATGTTTTAACTACCGATTTTTTTTAACTTTAATTAGTGAATTTTTGTTATATTTTTTGTGTTCGTTTTAAAAAGTTTAAATTTTTGAAGATAGTAAAGTGATGTAGTATTTGCTGTAATGACTAGCATTATTAAGCTGTAAGTCGTTATAAATGAGAGATAGATACATAGATAGATAGAGAGTTAAATGATTACCATTTGTGTGAGCGAATAATCATAAATTTTTATCAATCATCTATTAGCATTTATCTAATTGATATATTTTAAAAACGTATTACTACTCAACAAACTCACAAAGTCATTCTTCCCAAAATTGCTCAATTATAAGTAGCAACTTTAGTTAAGCTGTCCATTAAGGCAAATAAATCGCAAATACTATACTTGAATGCCGTGTTTAATTGGAAGCTTTAAATTTTCTTATTTATTTTTTTTTATTTTTTATTTAATTATTATGTAAAAAAAAAATAAATAAAAAAAAAAAACTAACTAGCATTTTTTAAAACTTTTATTGAAACGTTGCTCCTAACGGCATTCTAAATTCCCAACCAATGGTAACCCTTTACATTTCGAGATTATGTTCCATTCATGGTTCCAATGTTTTGAATGTAGAGTTTTGTAGACTATTACTAGAGGTGTGTTATAGTAAAAATGTAATTAAATATACGTATTTTGTGAGGTTGTGACTAAACTATTAGCTTTAAGGAAGAACTGTTTACGAGCTCTCTTTGCGAGTGGTTCACTTGCTGCTGGAAAAATTAAAAAAAAAAAAAAGGTTCACTTGCTCTGAACTCGTGAAGGGCTGAAGAACTATTTTGTCAGCCTGGAAAGACTGCATGTGCCCTTCTTTGGTGAAGTCCGTTCTCAAAAGCAAAACAAAAATTTGAAATTATATTTAGTTAATTTCATTAATAAGCTGTGTAATTTTTATTTTGATCTAATATTCAGTTAATTATTCCAGAAATAAAGTAGTTTTGGTAATAGTGTTTATTGGTTTCAACTGGTATTTTATAGGAATGATAAACACCCAAACTGCATTTGTATTGGTTATTATGTAGCAATTGTTAGCCCTTGATATTTTTTCTAAATCAATATTAGGGAATGGCAAACTTACAAATTTTAGCAAGAAATATTTGGTACCTTTTTCACTTTATATTATTTTACGCTTAAAATAAAAATTTTGGTAATTGTAGCATTCACAGTAGTGGATTTTTTTTGTGTGAGACCAGGTTGCTGAAAATAAAATACCTACACGTTACAAGTACAGCTAGAACTGCATGTAGAAATTTGAAACTAATAATATAGCCTACGAATTTCTATTACGACATGGTTGTTAGATCATTGATTTCAAAATTTTTTTAAAAACATAAAAATTATATATATATATATATATATATATATATATATATATATATTATATATATATATATATATATATATATATATATAATATATATATATATTTCATTGACCCAGACATGGGCGAATACACAACTCATGGAACATTTGTAGCGTGATGTAAGAACCAGTGTTGCAAGATATGGCAATACGAAACGAAGAGTATTACGAGCTCTCATATTGTGTGGTTCACTTGCTCTGAACTCATGATGGCATAAAGGGCAGTATTTTTTCTGCCTGGAAGGATGGCATTTGCCCTCACAAAAAAAAAAAAAAAAATACTAAACTTTATTTACATAGCCATTTTGCTGAATTCCTTTTTAAATGAAAAAAAGGATGAATTTATTATTTATGGGTTGCAATTAGTCATTTATATAACCCATAATATATATATATATATATATATATATATATATATATATATATATATATATATATATATATATATATATATATATATATATATATATATATATATATATATATATATATATATATATATATATATATATATATATATATATATATATATATATATATATATATATATATATATATATATATATATATATATATGAAATAAATTATGTTATTATTATTATTATTATTATTATTATTATCATTATTATTATCCTCAGAAACAGATTGTTTGCAACTTGTACATATAGTTTGTCAAACTTGCAACGTGTGAATACGTAGTTTCAATCAAACTAGCAACTCATAGGTATGTAATTATTTTCAGCAACCTGGTCTTGTACAAAAAAATCCACTACTGTGAACGCTATAATTACCAAAATTTTTTAAGTTGAATTCTTTTAAGTTAGGATTAGGTTAGGCTAAATTGTTTTGTTAGATTGATTTATGTAAAAGCTTACCTTCCTTATATTTCTTCAGTTGTTTGCATACATTTTGGTATGTATAGACAAGAAGTAATTTTTACAATTCTTGTGAGACTTTAAAGTTTAAAATATTTTTTTTTTTAAATTATTTTTTGTTATTTCTTTTGTTATTTCTGTTAATTGATTTTCATCATTTTTGCAGAAAACACAGTAAATGCAATAAATATAAGAATAAAATGAAAAACTAGTGTAATAATTTAGCCTGTTACCATGAGTCTGTATTTCTCAATATTGAAAATATAAGACTATGCAGAAATACATTGCACATACCCTATTTAAATACAGAAAAGAAAAATAATAATGTTTACTTCAAATAGTGAAGTGATAGTTCTTTGACTATCTTTTAGTTGTACAAAATATTTGAATACCAGATTGCTATATATATATATATATATATATATATATATATATATATATATATATATATATATATATATATATATATATATATATATATATATATAATATATATAATATATAAGTGAAAAATTTGATCGCCACTCGTAGGTCAAGGGGTATGGGAAGTGGAGCCCCTTGTAGATAAATGATAGTGTGCCATGCATTTGTTTCCATTGCTGTACTGCAATAATATTTAAGTTAAAGAAATCTTTTCTTGAAATATGTTCTCCCTCTTTGTTTGTGTTGAAGATATATCATTGGTGAAAAGTATTTGTCACATAGAATGAATAATATTAAAGGCCTTTCCAGTATTTATTTTTAGGTTTTCATTCTTATTTTGAATTTTGATTACATTTGCTGTGTTATCAGCAAAAATTGTTAAAATCAGTTACCAGAATTACCCCTTTTTTTATTTATCTTTTAATTTCTTTACAAAAAAAAAAAAGTTAGAAAAATGGAGCAAGCAATTCTTACTAGAATTCCTTAAGGTTTACCTTCGGGAATTTGGTATTTCTGAAGTGTACGTCTCCTAAATGGCATTTACCAGAATATTATTTAAATTACAAACTGAAAATGGAATTTATATTGAAGTAAAACTTTTATTGGGGTAAAAATTCAAATTCATTAAATTTGAACAGTGTTAATTAAAAATCTAGAACTTTATAAAGTGATATATCTAGGCTGATTATTAGTGATGTGTTGATTTAGAATTTTTTGATAATGGCAATGATGATTATATAGTAAATTTGAAAATAACGAAATTGAACAATTAAAATTTTAAAAATTTTAATAAGTTTAACATTTTTACAATACAAAGAATTAAGGATTGTTTTCTTTATTTTTTTTTTCTTTATTCTTTATTCAATTGTATAAATACATCCAATTTTAATATATAGCATAATACATTGTGCTCCATTTGATCTCAGCCTAGATATACTCTTATTGATATTATAGTAGAGATCATAAGTTAATAAAATTTGCCACAAACAAACCTTAGTGTGTGAGAATCGTTCTGACATCATAACAAGTGTTGGATGTGATCACCGTTAGCATCAAGGCATGCCTGCACACTCTTTTCTATATTTTGTAAAATTGCCACCTACATATTGGGAGTCACCATCAATTGCCTGCCAAGTATTGTCTTTTGGCTGCTTGAGAGTATGTGACTTGTTTCGATACACTTTTCCTTTCAGCATGCTATATAGGAAGAAATCAGACATGGTAAGGTCTTTCAACTTTGGTGGTCAAAGTCTCTTGGAAATAACAATCTTTTAAGTAGAACTCAATTTCGTAAATTCTGACGTTGGTAAGTGATACCATCCTGCTGAAAATAACCATTATTGAGTTCCTAGTTATCCAAATAATTTAAGAATTCATTGAAGATGTTCATTTACAAATTTTATTAACTTATGACTGGTACTTGGATATATGTAAGTTCATTCTGGGGTCAATAGAGAGGGGGACACCCTTTGGTATCTTCAGAACATTGATTTTAAAAATTTTAATATGTGAATATGGACAGTCATCCATAATTCTAGTACTTTAAAGTTAGAGGTCTTAAATTGTGATGCAGAAACAATCTTTCTCAAGTTTCTGGGGTAATTCGTTTTCATCTTGGAGTGTATATTTGAGCCCCACTATTAAGCAGCCTTTCACTCTCAACAGAAGAAAGTGGAGCGTATAGATATTAATAAGCCAATATAAGTAAATTAATCAGCAAAATAATTGTCAGAAAATTGGTGGTTTGGGGAAAAATATGCCAATTTTGCAGATGATGATGATTATGATGATTAATCATCCCATCACTACAAATTACACTGAATGTGCCTACACATAGTTATATAGGCAGAGAATGTCAACACAAAAAATATCAATATTAATAAAAGTACTTTTCAGTAATTATTTACCATTTTGTACTTTCTCAAATTTTTTTTTTTTTTTTTACAGTTCACCACCACTCATAGAATGAGCCCCTTTTCAGGGAGGGTGCTTTTGCAAAATCAATTTAGCTAGGCCTAGTTATTACCATGCACAATAATGTTATTCTCAGGGATTATGTAGGCAATTGGATAACCAGATTCACCCTATGGTTCAGGTATTGTTTCCTTTTGATGGTGCCATTTATCAAGATGATAAAGTTTCAATTCATACAGCTCTTCTTATGTAGTTGTAGTTTGAGGAGTGTTCCTTAGTATTAGAAAAAATTACAATTATATACAGGAAGATCAACATCTTTGATTTAAGAATGAATGAATATTGATATTAATAAAAATTGATTTTGATCAAAATTGATATCAGTAAATATTGATATGCAGCAAAATGATAATCTTCTCACTACACAGATCTGGAGTACAAAGGACAGAGCTGGTTGTAGATAATGTTTATATGCTATTTATTTGAAGACAAATGCATGGTATATAAATATTTTTCTACAGAGGGCTTTACCCCATATGTTCTATGAAGGAGGGTGAGTTTGCACATTTATTACTTACCAATATTTATTGATATTAATGTGATATTAATATCATAAGCCATACATTCAGAAATCAAAATAGTGGTATTCCTGTTCAATATTATAATTATTTTTAATTTAAGTGTTAAATTACTACTGAATTTAATTACTTTTCATAAATTTAATCTTGTTTACTAGTAGTAGTGGGCATCAGTTTTACTCTTTTATTTGTAAACCAAAATTACTTGTTAGACAGCATAGTTTTACAAATGCCACTTTTATTAACAAAGATACCACTGGTCAATAGTAAAAAAATTTGACTTGAAAATAGTTATTTCTTATTCATTTCATCATGGAAAACACAAAAATGGTATCAAAAACTTTGTGTTAGCTTTTTGGTTCTGAGATATAGCTCATTTAACTTATATATATATATATATATATATATATATATATATATATATATATATATATATATATATATATATATATATATATATATATATATATATATATATATATATATATATATATATATATAATTTTTTTAATGAAATTTGACATCTGGAGATGGAGTTACACATCTAAGTACAGCAGTGATGAGTTAAGGGTAATTTTTAGGATGCTAGGAAAATTTGCGGTCTCGAGATTATGTTTGACACAATTGAATAATAGAAAGATATCCTTGTTGCTAATGGAGACTTGAAGGTCATTGCAATACTGCTGGGCATGCAGTTGGGATACACCAAGTACTGCTGTTTCCTGTGTCAGTGGGACAGTCTGGTTAGGTCTTCTCACTACAATATAAAGGTCTGGCCCCCAAGGGAAAATCTCTTCCCCAGAGAGAAAAATGTTCAGCATGATCCTCTGGTAGAAGCAAAATTCTTTTGCCTCCTCTACACATAAAACTTGGACTGATGAAGAACTTTGTAAAGGGGATGAACCAGGAGGGAGAAGCTTTTCAGTACCTCAGGACTATTTCCACAGCTCAGTGATGCTAAAGTTAATGAAGGCATCTTCATTTGACCTGCAGATTCGTCATCTTTTTATTGATAAAAGTTTCAAGCAAGTTCTCCACGGTCATGAGAAAGCAGCATGGGAAACATTTAAAGGTGTTGTGCATGGTTTCCTGGAAGTTAACAAGTCGACAACTACGTTGTGATTGTGAATTATCTTCTAAAAAGTACCATCTACTATTTTCTAGTATATCTGTAAAACTAGTGTTAGGCCTACTAAAAATATAATGTCAAATTCATATTTTTCTACCCAAAATTAGGGTATTTTAGCTATTTTGTAAAAGGAAAGAATTTAAAAATGTATTTTTAGCATGTCTATTTGAGATTAGTATATCTCAAAAAAACTAGAGCTAATAAACGAAATCTAATGTCATTCGTTTTTCTTGACCCCGATTTAGGGTATTTCAGCTATTTTGAAAAAGGAAATTTTCAAATTACAATTTTGTTGACCAGTGGAATTGTAACTGAGGCCTTGAAATTAGAATTCTGTAATGATTTTGTTCCAGAATCAATAAGCCATTATAAAGTATTATTATTATAATTATTATTACTACTATTATAATTATTATTACTGCTACTACTACTACTACTATGTTTTCTTATGCCTTTTATCCATTTTCAGCAAATTGATATAAAAAATAAACTAAAATAATATTAATAATGGGATCTAGTCATAAAATGAAAAAGGACAGGTCTCTATCACCTGAGAGAAAACACAAGTCAAATTCTTCTAGAGATTCTTCGAGATCATTATCAAGAGAGAAGAGAAAAGAGCGAGATAAGCATTACTCTAGGAAGAAAGATCATTATGATAAAAAAGAGAAAGAAAATTCATATCATTTTGACAGTTTGCATAAATCCAAAGGTAAAAAAAAGAAGAAGAAAAGTTCATCAAAAAGATCACCTTCTTCTTCATCTACATCATCTTCAGATGAATCCGACAGAGATATTAAGTTCTTACAGAAGTTAGAAGAAGAGAGAAGGTATTTTAAGGAAGCTCAGAAGAAGAAAAAAGAAATGTTGAAGGCAATAGAAACACCTGAAGAAAAAAGATTGAGGAGGTTAAATAAGAAGGTTAGTTGAATTTTTTTTTTTTTTTCAGCATAGCCCTAATTCTTAATTCTGCTTTAACAGGTCAGCTAAACCAGGTCATGAATTTAGGAAAAAATAAGTAAATGTAATTTAAGAGAAATTACACCTTTGGTATACTTTGTATTTGTAAGCATTCAGATTGTGTGGATAAATATTTTTAAAAGAAATATTATTTTCTAGTGGTTATACTGTGTAGTAGTATTGTTGTTAGTACATCCATTCTATGTAAGCTCTGTATGCTATGTGCATTCTCCCAAGTTTAGAATTTTATATATTGTGTAAATCCTCTGGACTACTATCTTTCAAATTATTGGGATCACTATGACACAGATTAATTAGTGAAATAGAAAATTCTATTACATTATCAACAAAGTGGTCAATTTTTATGCTATCTCTCTCTCTCTCCCCCTGGTTCACTATTAGAATGTTGTTTATTTTACCTCTTTCATAGTGATTTATGTTTTCATATTATTATTTTTTGAATTCATTTTTAGGGTTAACATTTTTTTTCTATTTCAACATAATTGCTTTAAATTGTATCATAGAAAACATAGTGGATTAGCATATTTTTTTTCTTTATCTTTAAGGTTGAAATGCGAGGTATGTTACCTTAGAGTTCATAGCTTCTATTTCATAAAATGACTGATGTGGTTGACTTGCACATTCAAGCAGTCAGTTTGAGAAGCTCTTCCAATAATATGAACTCAAAGGAGCATCTTAAGGTATTTGAAATAGCAGTTTTATTTTACTTTATTTTATTTTTTACCTTATTCTTATATATGAGATGACACTCAACAAGGCACAAATTGTTTGTGTTAGTTATAGAGCTAGTCATTTGTCAGATATTTTAATTTCTCTTAAGTTTATCAATTGTTATATTTATAATTTTTACCCATTTACAGTATTCTCCTTCTTTGAAGAACAACATTGTCTGAGGTTTATCAAAATATGAAAGTTTTAATTTCACTAAAAAATTTCATCTAGGTGTTTAATTTGCTTTCTGAAAGGATTTTCTGTATGAAATTTTTCCACTTATATATATATATATATATATATATATATATATATATATATATATATATATATATATATATATATATATATATATATATATATATATATATATATATATATATATATATATATATATATATATATATATATATATATATATATATATATATATATATATATATATATATATATATATATATATATATATATATATATATATATATATACTTCTTACTTCAGCTCCCAAGTGAGCATCATCTGCCTGTCAGCTGGTTGCAGCATCCTCCTAAATCCATCTCTTTCAGTGAATTGGTCCTCTTTTCTCAGTTGTGTAATGTTTGGTAAGCGATGACTCTCCAACACCTCCTCTATCTCGTCCCTCCACCTCTTTTTCTTGGTCTTCCCACCGATTTCCACTTCCGACATCTCCTAGCCACTCTCTCCTCCTCCATCCTTCCAAATGCCCCAACCACCTCAGTTGGGCCCTTTCTGTTTTATTTCTTATGTTACTCGTCTCCGATTCTCTCTCGTGTGTGTTCGTTTGTTCGTCTCTTATTGTCTCTTCTACTTTTTACTATATATATATATATATATATATATATATATATATATATATATATATATATATATATATATATATATATATATATATATATATATATATATATATATATATATATATATATATATATATATATATATATATATATATATATGCATATCAGCTTTGGCTTCGGTATTAATTCGTCAAATTGCCGCAGTTTCGGACGAAGCCGATTAATTTTGCGAGCATTCTGAATGTCCTAATTGCTGCTGCTGCTTCTTAATATAGAAACTTTGGATTTAGAACAAATTTTGTAATAAATATGCGTTGACTGAAATTAAAAAAAGTTCAAGCATTTAATAACTAATAAGTAAATGAAAAGTTGTTAAACTATTAATTGACTATCATTGCAACTGCTACATTGTTTTACATTTTAAAAATATTTTCCATAGTTGTAGTGGACAAATTCTAATTCTTTGCCATGTTCTGGTTTTAATCTGCTTCTGGTTGCTTCATACATATTCCCTGTAGTACGCGAACTCATTTCTGAAGAGGGTTGAGGTCTGAGGTATTTTTTGGCTTATGAAGACAACCCAATAAATGATTTTTCTTTCTTCGAGCCTAGTTTATTGGTAACCTACCCACCTTTCATTTTTAGGAGCTTCTTGGTATACTTAAATATGAATTATGTGGTGAATCATTTCACATTTAGTCATTTACCCTTTTAATGAGGATGGCTGCTTATTTCGCGCTATTACACGAAAGAACCAGAATCACTATATAAATGAACCAGAATATTCTGAATTAGGGTAGTCTTAGTCATCTGACGTCACAACTTTTTTGAAATCAGCTGACATTTGGTTAAAAATCGAAAACTCGTTTATAAGAGATTTTTAAGAATATTTATTTGAGTTTTCTTTTTGGTAAATTACTTTGATATTTTTTTCAATTACTACTGGCTATTGCAATCTAAAAAAATTTCTACCTCTAGCTGTGGTCTTATTCCAAAGTTATCTTACTGACTTATAAATAGAGTGATATATACAGAGTGAGTGAGGAGAAATGCACCAAACTCTGGGAGAGTATACTACACTTATAAACGTATGACTGAAAAAAACAGTTGTAATCCTATTTTCATATGTTTTCGAATTACAGCGTTCTAAAGGTTTAAGTTTAAACAACTAATCAAGTAGACTAGCATATGGTCAACAACACAAAAAATTATCATTTGTCAACTAATCACCTGAATGTTGTGGATTATATTTCGTGTGACAACCGTGATAAAAGATGAAAACCAATGACACATCTTTTCAAATCTGGAATATGCGAATATGATGTTTGTTTACGGTCTTTGCTACGAGGATGCTATAGCTGCGGTTGAAGAGTATCGTCTGTTTCCGCGTCATCGAATTCCAGATAAAAACTTATTTATTAGAACTTTCAACACATTGTGAGAGACCGGTAGACTTCTAAGTACGCACTTAAACAAGACAAGATGTAAATAAAGTAAAAGGCATTCTGGATTTAGTGGAACAGACCCCAATTACTATCTTCTGAAGACTTGAAATTCCTCAAACAATACAATTACACGAACAGGACATAAATCAATACCACCTACAACCAGGAGACTGGTGTAGATGCATTGAATTTTATCAATGAATAATCGCTAATCGTCATTTGGTTCAATGCATACTTTTTACCGAACAAGCAATATTCCCTCGTAACGGCTTTATAAATACCAGCAACTCTCGTGGATGATTGAGGAAAAAGTATCCGCAAAATAGTCGAAACAAATTTTCATCATTGTTTTTCATTTAACGTATGATGTGGGATTGTCGATCGTTATTTAATTGGTTCTTTCATTATTGAGAATCGTCTAATGGGAGAATGTTATTTGGAATTTTTGCAGAATTAGTTAAGTCTATTAGAAGATGTTCCTTTAAATATAAGAAATGTTATGTACTACCTTCGAGATGTAGCTCCCACATTTTGCTTGCCAGGTCACACAAATTTAAATGAAACTTTTCCAGAACGATGGATTAATCGAGGTGGGCCTGTTAATTAGACGCCAAGGTCTCCAGACCTCACACCATCGGATTTTTGTTAATGAGACTGGTTGAAAAGTAAGGCATTCAAAAGAATGGTGAACAATTAAGGTGTATTAATTCGCTATGTTTTGAATGCAGTAGCTCAAATAAAAAAAACAAATGAGGAGAACTTAGGAGAGCAACAAATGCTATTTGCAGACGAGCCGGAAAATGTATAGAGGTCCATGGTGGTACCTTTGAAATTTTTTTTTGTAAAATAAATGCTCATTTGAAATAAACTTGTGTTAATCTGCTTAATCATACTTAAACCTTTGGAACACTGTTATCCCACAACAAATGAAAATGGGATTACATTTTTTATTTTTATTTTTTTAAGTCATATATTAATGTGTAGAATACTCTCCCAGAGTTTGGTGCTTATTATTATTATCATATTATTATTATTATTATTATTATTATTATTATTATTATTATTATTATTATTATTATTATTATTATTATTATTATTATTCCCCAGGAAGCAAAGGAAAGAAAGCGAAAAGAAAAAATGGGTTGGGACAACGAATATTTGCATTTCACAAATGCTGATAATCCGTACGGTGATAACAATCTCCTTGATACATTTCTTTGGAAGAAGAAATTGGACAAAGAAGGCTTGAGCAGTCTGAGTAAAGAAGAAATTCAGCAGAGAAGTCGTATGAAGATGGAAGAAAACAGAATAGAGTTGGAAAAAGTTAAGAAGAGGAGGCAAGAAAGAGAACAGGAGAGGGCTGAGAGAGAGAAAATGATGGAGATGCAAATGAGGCAGAAGGAGGCGGCGCAGTTCTCTGAATTCTCTCGTCAAGAGGATGGCTTTCAACTGGAACAAGCGAGAATAAGATCTCAGATACGAATTCAAGATGGCAGAGCGAAGCCCATTGATTTACTTGCCCAGTATGTTAGTTCAGAAGGTGATGTCACTGCTGTAGATATGCATGAACCTTATACACATTTGACAGGTCTTACATTGCAGGATTTGGAAGACTTGCTAGAAGATATTAAAGTTTACCAACAGCTTGAGAAAAATGTAAGTATTAAAACTGCTTAATATTTATTATTTTTATTATGTATTTGTTTTTTCGTTATAATTAAAAATAAACTAGATTTTATATTTTTCTTATTTTCTGAAGAGTTATCTGTATTATTAAATTTATTTTTGTCATTATTATTTGTATCTTTTTTGTTTAAAAGCTTCCAACCCATACTTGTCTTATTCTGTAGATAATGAACAATTTTATCTAAAGATTTGTTATAATAAAACAAAAAGAAGTTATACATATATCTTTAAAAGTAAGATTGACATGTTCAGTAATCTTTTATATTCATTTAATTAGAAATTTTATTAAAGAAGAGAACACTGTTGTCCCTATGCATATATTGTGTACATGTTTTGTATCATAAGCATTGGACATGAGTATAAGTTTTATTTGAATAACTTCAAGTTCTTTTAATATGTTCATTGTTGCATCTTAGTACTCTGTGATTATGATCTTTGTGCTTAATATTCTGTGATCATGATTTTCGTTTAGGATAAAATTAATATCCTTTGCTTTTCTTTATAGGATGAAAATCAGTCTTACTGGCAAGATTTGACAATTATTGTGCAAGATGAGTTACGACGTCTCAGACAAAGGAATCCTAACACTATCGAAGACGCAACGAGTCACCGACAAGGAATTCACACTTCCATTGCGCAAGATGTGTCCAAAATTTTCCAGAATAAATCTGTTGCTGATTTGAGGAAACTACAAATGAATATAGAGGCTAAATTGGCTGGACCAACTGCTGGACTTGATGTTGGTTACTGGGAGTCGCTACTGTCACAGCTTAAAGGTAAATACAAAAGCGATTTTATATGTTAGGGAAATTGTGTTTTTGTCCCACGTAAATAAGAAAATTTTTTGAGTGTCTTTTCGTTTTAGAAAAGGTTTTACAAGACATTATTATTATTATTATTATTATTATTATTATTATTATTATTATTATTATTATTATTATTATTATTATTATTACTAATTCTTAAATTACTTGCATTATTTAGCACACCAAGCCCGAGCTCGATTGCGTGAGCGTCATAGAGACAATCTGAAGAAGAAGCTTGAAATGCTAAAGGCTGAACAAGGGGTGAAGGAAGAAGTAGAGGACGACCACAGTGATGCTTCAACAGAAGGTGAAACATCCAAACAGGAACCGATTACTAAGGAAGAAGGAAATGATTCCAATACGGAAGATGAAGTAGCAGAGGGCGAAGGAAACAATGAAGGTGACTCCGTCATCGCCTCTTCCATATCGGCTTATGTCTCTGGACGATTTTCACCGAAACTTCTCTCAGTAGATCTTCTTGAGCCTGCTACTGTGGTAATTGACACCGAAGAAGATGAACAGCGACTTACTTGGGCTCGGAGGAAAGTTTTAGGTGGTTCAGCTGATAAGAAGGATATGGGTCTAACTGCGGAGGAGAAGGCGATGCAGAGAGAGGTTCAACAGTCTATGACTAGGTATTATTATTATTATTATTTTTATTATTTTTAGTAGTAGTAGTAAATGAGAGTATTAGAAGAATATTAGTTTACTGTCTTTGTAAAGCCAAAGTTGAATGTTTAATTATGTTAATTGAAACTTTTCAACAAAGATATAATTGTAAAATGTTTTTAAAGAACAATGTGTATTTAGAAGGTTTGATCTTTAAGAAATACGAAAATTTTATACTAGACTTTGAGGGGAAGGAGGAAAAATTGGGGATGGAGTACAAAGTTAGAAGAGGCAAGAAGGAAAGTTATAAATATTATTTACTGTATCTTTTTTGGTTTAAAAGCTTCCAACCCATACTTGTCTAATTCTGAAGATAATGAACAATTTTATCTAAAGATTAAAAATAAAGAGTAGGGATAAGAATTGTTGTAAGAGATTTTAATGGGTTTCAGTGATATATCGGAGAAGGGTGACAGTAGAGATATATCATCTGGATAAAAGGTGATGATGTGATGCTGAGAGAGATGCTACGGTGATAGTATTTAAACTACTGAAACATTATATTGTGTAGGACGGAATTCTGAAGTCTATGGGAGGGAGGGGGGGAATTGAATCGGTGGATCTTGTTTATTTTATATTATTGTTATAGTCACATTTTTAATCACAGGTTGATCCATTGTTTGAAAATTTAGTGATGTTTTCTATTTCTATTATTTGAGTAAATAGTTTTTCAGCAAATTTACTGTACATGAAATTGAATGATGAAACTTAAGGTTTAAGAAAACCTATTTTAAAAGCCGCAAGAGTGCTATCCTAAACACAATATTAAACATCTCTACTTCATTTATGCAGTGATCAGGTTGAGCTTATTGTCTTAATATCCACCAGCTGTCCAAATATTTCAATAGACTAAGAACGTGAAATGGAAAGAACGCATATTTTACTATGCTGCGATAGTACTTGACTACATTTAATTTTTGTTTCATTTGTATTATAAATAGATTATAGATGTGATAGCATATATATGACAAGGTGTCGTGAGCTAGGGTTAATTATTTTCGCAAGGATGTGTGCTGTTTTTTTTTGTTTTGTTTTTTGTAGCTAAAGTTAGTGTATTTATGTAATTGATGAAATCACTTGTTACTCAAACGTAAAAGAAGAAATATGTTGAAATTAACTTCTTTTTAAGCAGATCAAAAAAGATGTTTCAGAGAAATTCAAGTAATAGGTTAAGGTACAGTCGTCAACAGAAGTTCGTTCCTATTAGGCTGGAAATAAATATTTATATAAAATGGAGATCATTTAATAATAAGAAAATAAAACTCAATCTGTGATTGGTGAACCTGAAATGATCCCCATTTTATATAAATATTTTTTTCTAGCTTAATAGGAACGAACTTCTGTTGACGACTGTACATGTCAATGCACCAGTTTCTCAATCTCAAAGAGCGAGATGGAAAAAAAAAATGATACATGCCTGTTTTTCTTTATTTTTATTTTTATCAATACACATATCCTCACCCACAGTATGTGTGAATGTGACATCTGAATTTGCGAATGTTTGTGTAAATATTCTGAATTTTTGGATGTCATTGGCAGTTATCAGAAGCTGCATAGGAAAAGATCAGAATTATATTCTAAGCTTACTGTGGTTTGAATTATTATTATTATTATTATTATTATTATTATTATTATTATTATTATTATTATTATTATTATTATTATTATTATTATTATTATTATTTCAGTGACGACGAAGCTCAATTCAGCGTAGAAGCAAAATTAGAACCGCAGCACTTTTTATGGGCTGACAAATACCGGCCCCGCAAACCTCGCTACTTCAATAGGGTTCATACCGGCTTCGAATGGAACAAATATAATCAAACGCATTATGACATGGATAATCCTCCTCCCAAAATCGTCCAGGGATACAAATTTAATATATTCTATCCAGATTTGATAGATAAGAAGAAGACTCCGCAGTATGAACTAATACCTTGTGAAGATAATAGGGATTTTGCCCTGTTGAAATTTACTGCAGGTCCTCCGTACGAAGATATTGCCTTTAAAATTGTTAATAGGGAGTGGGAGTATTCTTATAAGAGAGGATTTCGTTGTCAATTTCATAACAATATTTTTCAGTTATGGTTCCATTTCAAAAGATACAGGTACAGGCGATAAAATGCAGAGAGTATATTATTTTACACTTATGTTTGTTTAAATGTATGGTTATTTAAGTATATAGGTTTAAATATAATATATTAACAATTTTTACCATGCATACTTGTAAATTAAAATTTTATATAAAGAGGATTCTGATTTTCCTTCTCTATAAAGCCTTTATAATATTTTGATGTCAAGTAAATAAAATTGAAGTCGGAGAATCAAAAATTGTATGATATATAAACTGGAAATTTAAGTTAGAAATTGGTGACTACTGAAGAGGTACCATGTTATCATGTTTATATATTAATGATTTTAGACACCAATACAGTTGTAATAATTTTTTTAATAATTATAATCGAATGAATTTGATAAGTCATCTTTGTAGGCAATAACAGCCAGTTAGGGATCTGGTTTTTTAACTGCAAAGTTGAAGAAGACTTTCAAAAAAACTACTTTGTACAGTTTATATTTGAATTCAGTATTTACAAAAAGGAGCTCAAGACTATTATTATAAAATCTTTATTCTATAATTAATTAAGTTAGTTATATTTATTGAACTTAGTAGTTAGTGAAGCGTTTAAACTAGTGATGTTGCGTACTTCATGCAAGATTGATAAATAATAATGAAAATACCAATCATAATTGAGTATATTCATAAAATGTTTGGTTAAAATTTTTTAACTACCGATTTTTTTTTTACTTTCATTAGTGAATTTTTATATTTTTTGTGTTCAAGTTATAAAAAGTATAAATTTTTAAAGCAATGTAGTATTTCCTGCACAGTTCCATTATCAGATAATTTCTGTCGATGGCTGATGGTGGTTTTACAGGTACCTGTGGGAATATTGTGTCCTTCAAGGTAGATAACAAACTTTCTTTCACTTGTTACGTAACTTGAAGAGAAACTACTCCAATAACTTCCTACAACGATTTCACAATTGATATTAAAAATTTCAAGTAATATAAATTATATTTGGTTTTAACTGTTTATGATTAGCATGAAGTGATGTAAATTTCAATGAAAAAGAAGCCCCTCGTTTATCTTGGTTTCGAACCAGCTGATTTTACATGCACAACTCATAGATGAGTGCATTGGAACTGAAATATCACCGAAGATATCAGAAGACTATGTTAAATAATTTATAATAAGATTGAAAATATAATTTTATTTTATTTTTATTTTTTTTTTTTTAAGTTATCACCATCACTCACGGGTAGAGCCCTATTCGAAGAGTGCGGTTCTTGGCCAGGGAAATTGAGTTATATGTTATTTCTGGCCAAGGTGATAAGTTACACAGAGTATTTGGATTTTTGGATAGAGGAAATCCTGCTCCGGTACAAACCAATCAAGTTAATTTTTTCCACCGGTGGGCGTGGTTTCAAATTCTTGATAGGTGACCTTCTCTGTAGGAGCAATTTAGAGAGAATGTGATATTGTATGTGTTGAAATAGCGTGGAATGTTGTAAGTGTTGGCTATGTTTTTAAGCCATATGTGAGTTTTGAGATTAGCGTAATAATACACCTTGCCGTAAACTGTAATAAATTAATTAACTACAGAAAATCTCCTACAAACGACAATTTTTTATGTCCGTTCTGGTAACTGGATCGGAGGTTCGAGCCTCGATTTGTATACTATACATTACACACGCGAGAGCGAGGGGCGAACTTCGTTCCTTTAAGCCAGGGAAAAGCTGACTTAACCCACTGAGCTACCGTGAACTAAAATATATCAAATAGTTTTTTTTTATATTATTTTTTGTTTTTAAATCAGATTATATCCTTTTACCTCATGGTTATTCAATGTCGAATAAATAATTCATAAATTTTTTTTATCTTTCTCATGGATTGGAACTATTTAACAGTTCCAGATTTTGTGTTATATGCTTGAGACCTCAGCAGTGACTCCCTTGTCGTATGGTGATTCATTAGGCAATGCAGTGTTAGTGTCAGTTATTTGAATGGGTCGATTTTTTGTTCCGATTCCAAATATAAAAGTAACATCGATAAAAAGAAACAATGTGGGCTTGTCGAAGACTGTCTCGCTACATTGATTTTTTTTTTTTTTTTTTTTTTTTTTTTTTTTTTTTTTTAATTTACAACTTAAAGGTCGAAATTTACCTTATTTTTTTAAGTAAAAAGTTCACATCTTACGGGCATTGCCCTATTCGAGGACAGAACATATTCTAGGTAGTATATACCTAGGATCTCCTAACAGGATCGAACCAGTGCCTTCAAGCACGTGAGTTAATCACTCTACCGTTTGAGCCACGGTAGACGGCTTGCTTGTAGGTTATAAGATAAAGTTTTTACTAGATTGTATTATAATCATTAGTGTTGTTAAATTAAATCATTAACTTAAAACCTAATTGTCTAATCATAATAAAAAGTTTATATATTCTTTATTGATTACTTTGTCATATTATATTGAGGTGCCTATTTTACTAATTATCATAGCAACACAATCCCTACAAATTAGCTAATAAATAAAATTTCGTTTCTTACTTTTTCCAAGATAAAATTTCATGAAAAATAAGCGGAGAAAACGAAATATCACAACCCAGAATATGGAACAACAAGAAATAGAACTATATATAAATACAGTTTTTATTTAGAATCGTGCCATTGGAAAAAGTTGATTTTGTGATTGTCAAGAAATTTCTATTTTTATTTCCCGGCCATGGTATCGATATGGGAAATTTGAGCTTATCCACGCAATGCAGGATTTTCTTGAAAAAGTAATCGGTATTTATGCTTCGAATAAAAAAAAAAAAGAGACGAAAATTAGTTTTATAAATAATTATATTATCCTTTATTGGCATATTCAAAAGAAGCCTTCTCCTTATAAAAACTTACTTGATTTTATAATTTTTATAATACCTTGGTACTTATTTTTATGACCGACTGGTGCATATTTACTTCTTTTTAAGCAGCACCTTATAACTAACAGTCACACGTCGTTAGCAAAACCGTGGTCATATAGGCGCTGGAAAGCGATCTCAATTGTGGTGGAGCCATAACTCTCAACTGCATATTCAGTTTAATTAATTCAGTAAAAAAATAAAATAAATAACTCCTTACTTCCTTCAAAATTACAGTCAAGCATTCCTCATATGACCCTATGGGGAACACTTTTTAAGCTATAAAGCTACTAATTCTGAAAGAGGCTCATTATTAACCTCAAAAGTTGTTATAAATGTTAAAAAAAAGTAACAGAGGTTTAAAAAATAGTTTGTATTCAGAGAATTTTTACAGAAGCTAAAAAAAAAGAAAGTTCCAGAATTTTTTCCTTCGTTTTTAATTTATTGAATTAAAAGTACGGCATGAATTTTTTTCTTTTTTAATATAAATATTTTATTATTTTTTAATTCAAATATTAGTTCAGTAATCATAAGATACACTTTCAGTAATTCAAATATTGCTGTAAAATTTAATGTAAGATTGAGCTTAGTGGTCAAATCTAGGGTCAGAGAGTTGGACAGAGAAAGGATGAGACTGAGTAGAAATGTAGAAAGTCGTACGCTTCTCAATGAATGAGGTATGCAACGTGAGAGTTCAGAAGAGAAGTGTTCATTGAAATAAAGACAGTATAAAAAATGTGAGGCAATAATTCGACTGGCAGAAAGAGATTACAGATAGTTAGTAGGGCAAAAGAGTATATAAGACGAAAAGTCATAGACTCCACCTTTTCGAGAAGAGCGATATGTGTGGAACCACCCCAGATATGTGAACCGTACTCCATGCAAGGGTGAATGATACCCCTATAAAGAACAAGCAACTGAGGTCGTGCAAAAAAATCACGAAAGCGCCTTATAACACCTAACCTCTTAGAAACTTGTTTAGAAGGAGAAGTAATGTGACCCTTCCAAGAAAGATCACGAGAAAAAGAAACACCGAGAATATTGAGGACAGATGAATTTTTGAGTCGAGTGTTTACGAAGATGTCATAGTTGTACGGAAACCCATAACAAAAATTTTTTGGTTTTGTCGTAGGTTTTATGGGACTCTAAGGGCTGATCCATTGAAAAAAACGGTAGGCCACATAGGTTTTTTGGCATATAGTCGAAAATAGTATTGGTAATACTATGAGTCTTATTAAAAAATAACCTATGGCTTTAATAAAGTGTGATTTATTTATGTGCAAAGGTTACATCTATTGGAATTTCCATCGCTCTCAATAGTGTTCTCCCATTTTATATATATATATATATATATATATATATATATATATATATATATATATATATATATATATATATATATATATATATATATATATATATATATATATATATATATATATATATATATATATATATATATATGCCTTGGTAAATTACTTTCATTTTGAAAGGCGCCACTCTCAACAACAGTTGATAGACGCAAGGAGGGTGGCCTTGGAGCAACTAACCTCTGATCTATCTCGGATTTCAAATTGGGTCAGAGAAAACATGGTTTTTTCAATGAATCAAAAAACTAGATTTCTCTATCTCTCTACTCGACACAATATTCCACACAACTATGATATCTTCTTCGAAAACACTCAACTCAAACCTTCATATGTCTTCAATATTCTCAGTGTTTCTTTCTCTAGTGATCTTTCTTGGAAAGATCACATTGCTTCTCTTCCTAAACAAGCTTCTAAGAGGTTGGGTGTACTGAGGCGCCTACAGCATTTCTTCAATCCACCTCAGTTGCTTGTTCTATATAGGGGTGTTGTTCGCCCCTGTATGGAGTACGCCTCACACATCTGGGGTGGTTTCACTCTTACAGCTCTCCTAGAAAAGGTGGAGTCTAGGGCTTTTCACCTTATCAACTCTGCTGCTCTCACTAATTCTCTCCAGTCTCTTTCCACCCGTCGAATTGTTGCGTCACTCTCTCTATACTATCACTATTACAACGTACACTGCTCTTCTGAACTCTCTCGTCGCATACCTCCTCCATTGAGAAGGGCTCGTGCAACTCGTCATTCTACACAGTCTCAGTCTTTCTCTATCCAACTCTCTGACCCCAGATGTAGCCGCTATGCTCAATCATACATGTACTTTACTGGTAAAGTCTGGAACACACTTCCTTCTTCTATTTTCCCAACTTCCTATGACTTACAAACCTTCAAACGCCGTGTATCAGGTCATGTAGACCTTTAATTTGACCAGGTTTCCGACTTTCCTCCTAACTCTGGTGGAATTTTGGTAGGCCTCTGACCTTTGCCCACCAGAGGTTAAATAAAAAAATAAAATATATATATATATATATATATATATATATATATATATATATATATATATATATATATATATATATATATATATATATATATATATATATATATATATATATATATATATAAAACCTATGATGGGATAAAGGTCAAATGAATAAACGGTCCACCAGAGCTACGGAACATCAATTTGCCACTACCTTTGTATAATGGTACAGTAAATAAGTTGGAGATGTTGGGGAGGGAGAAATAGCACTGCGGAATTGTCTAAATTAGAAACAGAGGCAAAGATAAGAGATGTTCAAAGAGCAATAGATTGGAGAAGTTCAAAGAGACAAAGATTAGAGATGTTCAAAGAGACAAAGATTAGAGATGTTCAAAAGAGACAAAGATAAGAGATGTTCAAAGAGACAAAGATTAGAGATGTTTTAAGAGACAAAGAATAAAGATGTTCAAAGAGGCAAAGATTAGAGATGTTCAAAGAGGCAAAGATTAGAGATGTTCAAAGAGGCAAAGATTAGAGATGTTCAAAGAGACAAAGATTAGAGATGTTTAAAGAGACAAAGAATAAAGATGTTCAAAGAGGCAAAGATTAGAGATGTTCAAAGAGACAAAGATTAGAGATGTTCAAAAGAGACAAATATTAGAGATGTTCAAAGAGGCAAAGATTAGAGATGTTCAAAGAGACAAAGATTAGAGATGTTTAAAGAGACAAAGAATAAAGATGTTCAAAGAGACCAAGATTAGAGATGTTCAAAAGAGACAAAGATTAGAGATGTTCAAAGAGGCAAAGATTAGAGATGTTCAAAGAGACAAAGATTAGAGATGTTTAAAGAGACAAAGAATAAAGATGTTCAAAGAGGCAAATATTAGAGATGTTCAAAAGAGACAAAGATTAGAGATGTTTAAAGAGACAAAGAATAAAGATGTTCAAAGAGGCAAAGATTAGAGATGTTCAAAGAGACAAAGATTAGAGATGTTTAAAGAGACAAAGATTAAAGATGTTCAAAGAGGCAAAGGTTAAAGATGTCCAAAGAGGCAAAGAATAGAGATGTTCAAAAAGGAAAAGATTAGAGATGTTCAAAAGAGACAAAGGTTAGAGATGTCAAAAAGACAAAGATTAGAGATGTTCAAAGAGGCAAAGATTAAAGGTGTTCAAAGAAAGTGCTATAAAAGGAGTGAGGAAGGAATTCAGAAATGTTTACTACATTTTCTTAATTCGATTGAAGGGGAGTTTATAGAAATATTAATTTTTGGCATTTTTTATATATTTGACAGAAGAATATATATTTTTGCACGATTCCTAAATATAAATTTAAGTATCATTGTAATGGTTATGAGTTTCAGTCGAAATGAAAAAAAATGGATTGTAATATAATCAATGTTATTCTCCACCCCAAAGAGACACAATGAAATTGTATTCTGTATAATCCAAAGCACCTCTCTCACCGGCGCAGCAAATTTCCAAAGGAAAAATCAAATAACGATGATAAGTCCGACTAGTTTGTACCACCGAAATACCAATAATGTTTTCATTATCCAATTCTGGATAAAGTTCTTGAAGAAGACTTGAAGAGGAATAAGATACAGGGATCAGGAAATGATCATTTGAACCGCGAGGAGGAAAAAGTTTAATTATATAAAAATTATAAAAAATTTATGGGTTTCGTAGTAGGTTTTCTTGGAACCTACGAGTATGTCCACAAGTCGAAAAAACGTATTGGTAATTTTATGAGTCTTATAAGCAAATAACATATGCGCTTAATAAACTTTGACTTAATGCACAAAGGTTACACCTATTGCGGGGTCTGCGGTGACTTTATCGCCGCCACTATATATATATATATATATATATATATATATATATATATATATATATATATATATATATATATATATATATATATATATATATATATATATATATATATATATATATATATATATATATATATATATATATATATATATATATATATATATATATATATATATATATATATATATATATATATATAGTATATATATATATCGGTATATAGTATCCGGAGGCCTACCAAAATTCCACCGGAGTTGGGGAACATTCGGAATCTCGTCGCTAATGGCCAACGTAACCCGTTTAGAAGTGTGAAAGTCAAAGGAAGTTGGAAAAACAGATAAAGGAAGTGTGTTCCAGACATTACCAATAGAGTATATGTAAGATTGAGCATAGAAGTTAAGTCTGAAATCAGAGAGTTGGACAGAGAAAGGATGAGACTGTGTAGAAGGTCGTGTCAAACGAGCCCTTTTCAATGGAAGAGATATGCGACGTGATAGTTCAGAAGAGCATGGTCCGTTGTAATACGATAGGCAGAGAGAGATTGGAGAGAATTAGTAAAAGCAAAAGAGTTTATAAGGCGAAAAGCCCTAGACTCCACCTTTCCGACTAGAGCTGTATGTGTGGAACCACCCCAAATGTGTGAGGCTTACTCCATACAGGGGCTAAAAACACCCCTATAAAAAGAAAGAAACTGGGGTGTAAAAAATCACGAAGTTGCCTCAGAACACCCAACATCTTAAAAGTTTGTTTAGAAAGGGAAGTAATGTGATCATTCCAAGAAAGATCACGAGAAAAAGTAACAGAAAATTTTGAGAACAGATGAAGGTTTGAGTCGAGTATTTTCGAAGAAGATGTCATAGATGTGTGGAGTGTTGTGTCGAGTAGTAAGATGGATGAATTGAGTTTTTGAATTATTGAAAACGACAGTGTTTTCACTGCCCCAATTTAAAATACGAGAAATATCAGAGATCGTTGCTTCAAAGCCACACTTCTTGCGTCAATTAACTGTTGCTGTCTTTCAAAGTGAAAGTAGTAATAGAAGGAAGGTCATTAATGAAAAGTTGAAAAAGGGCTGGGAATAGAACGTATCCCTGAGGAACACCACTATTTATAGATTTAAAGGAAGAACGGTGGTTGCTTACAACAGCTGCTATAGAACTACCAGAAAGGAAATCAAAGAGAGGTTCACCGAGAGAAGGATAGATTCCGAAAGAGGGAAGTTTGGAAATCAAAGCTTTGTTCCAGACTCTATCGAAGACTTTCGATATGTCTAGTGCCACAGAGAATGATTCACCGAAACACCGAAGAGCGAAAGACCAAGATTCAAAAAGAAGATCAAGTAGAGCGCCTTTCAGGAAAGCCGTTCGAGCTATCAAAGGTAAGATTAGAAGAATTGAGGTGTTTCCAAATCTTCCTGTTAAAGATAGATTTGAAAACTTTAGACATAACGGAGGTTAAAGAAATTGGACGATAGTCAGAGGGCTGATGGGATCCCCCTTCGGCAAAGGCTAATTGATCACACGTTTCCATCAAGAATGGAAGGTCGAAATAGAGAGACAGAGACGAATTAGTTTACCAAGGCAAGGTGCAAACTTCCAAAACTTTCAAACTTCCCTCTTTCGATATCTATTCATCCCTCTGAAATTTAGCTTCTTGCTGATTTCTTTTCCGGTCGTTCAATACAGATATAAATATTTGAAAATTAGAAGACAAAACTGTAAAATTTAAGAGTCAGAGTCTGTCCATCATCTTTAATCTTTATTCATTTACAGATAGAGATTAAAACATGTGTTTTAATGTTTTATATTTCATTAATTGCAAGTTATACTTTAAAAAGTTTAATTTAATGGCCATTTTCATTTATATATCTATTTCGATTTCATCATACATTATGCCTAAACCACTAAACAAACTTTTTTCCCAACACTGTTGATAGAACGACCTAGAGAGCCTCTATACTTCCCCTTTTATCTTCGTCCATTTGAGAAGGTGCTTTTATTGTCATTATAATGCAAACCAGATTAATTTTTACCTTCAGTCTTATTTTTAAGCACTTTATGATGCCAAGAGAATTTCTATCACATCAGTTACAGCAGAATCAGTTGATTTTTTTCTCAAATTGTTTTAAATCTTCAACAGAAATTGCCTTGATGATCCAATTATTATCCGTTAAAATATTTTGATTCTTCGGGATTAAAGTTGTAAATAAGTTCAAACTCTCCTTCATATCAAATGTGCGTTCGCCAATTTGTAGAATGCGTTGTTTCATCTTGGTGTATTTTGAACTTCATTCAACTTTAATTGTTAAAGATTTTTTTTTTAGTTTGAAGATAAACCTTAATAAAAATATAGTACTCAGCGCTTCTGTACTTATTTCACCCAGATTCGGATAAGAATTTTCGAATAGTCTGAATAAGGATTTTTAGCATTATAAAGATGCAGAACATTCGCGAAATCACTACTCCAAACTGTCATTTGTAAGTCAACTCTTGTTTATCAAGTTAAAAATCACTCCATTAACTATTTCAAACAGAAATAGTTTCAAGATCAGCTTGTAATAGTGTATTTTATTAAGTGCTTTACAAAAATTTGAATAAATAAAATAAACTTCCTCTACTTAGTCAACACAATTTGTAATAAACTTGAATTCCAAAAGATTTTACCACAATAACTACCCTTTCTTCAATCCGTACTGAAATTCCAGCAATTCATTATATATAATTCATGTTTCTATATATTTAAAAAATTTATTAAAACTAGCTGACCTATAAAATCTGAAATTCATTCGGAGAGCTTTATTTCAGAGGAGTACAATAGAAATTGCTTGGGATATATTTACTAATAATATAAAACGCCAATAAAATATTTAAAAAAAGACAAACTCTACCTCAAAACTCAACATAAATAAAATAAATATTTAAATTTCCTTTTTAATTAACCAATTTTTTTTTTTCAAATTGGAAAAACGATTTAGTTGCTGTTCTTCTCCTGAAGAGTTAGATACTGATCAATTTTATTTTATGAAAGTTTGTCTCCAACTTTAAGTATAATTGAACATGATCGACTGATATAATTCTATTTTTATTGTCAACTTTCTGACGCACTTAACATTGATAATAAATTAATTTCCAAATCGTTCGATGAAACTGCAAAAGGTCGTATGTACCGATAATGAAATTGCTATGGTTTGATGCATTTATATGTAAAGTAAACAGGTACAGGGCCTATACTTCTTACTACCACACGTACGTAAATCCTTTGCTATTGACCTCAGCGATGAA